>APFE030245683.1:0-15881 GCA_000404065.3 Pinus taeda
AAATTTTACACTTAATGCCACAGTGCCACTATTCAAAACCGAAAGGCATGTGGATAGGACAAAAAGTTAGACAGCACTGAGAGACAAACGACAGCCTTCTTCCTAATGACTCGTGCTCACATCTTTAATAATCTCGACCGATAAAGTCGCTGACAATCCATGAGCATAAATGACCTTTTTAAAGATTTTTTTTCTGATTACTTTTAATTAAAATTAGTATATATTTTTAATTTTAAGGATGTTAAAATTATATAGTTAAAATTAGGTGAATTTTGCTATTACATTTATAAATTAAACTATGTCAATAAAAATGGAGTTGTTTTTAGTGTGATTTTTTAGAAGTTTTTATGGTGGGTTTCTTTCGGTCAAATTTCTTTAAAATCTCAGTAAGAATTTATTGAAATCACAAGCTTAATGGTTAATCTTGTGCAATCGAAGTGGCCTAGGGGTTTTTCAGGGTGCTGAATCAATATATACAGTCAAAAAACTAGTCTAAAGAACACAAATCAATATTTCACCTCAAATTTTTCCATCGAATTCCAACACCGAAAAATCCAAAAATCACACTAAAAATAATTCTAATAAAAATAATTATTCAATATTTATAAAATTTAAAATAAAAATAAATAAATTGAAATGAGTAATTATTAATCTATGTTATTTTTATACTTTGATGGGGTGGGTGAGGCGGTACGAGACCTCACCGTGAAAGGTGGAATCAAGGTTGGAATTTGACGTGCAAAATGCCCGCCACAACGCATTTTGACCGTATTCTACGTTTAAAAATTTTTAAAAACCGTTTTTTGTGATGGGTTTTCAAAGTCATAAAACATAATTTTCCCTGTTCCCTTGTTTACAAAAACGTCATTACCACCCTGTCAAACAACCGTCTTGGAATATGATGCTCCTAATATGTTTTATTGACCGGTCAATAATAACGTGCGGTAATATTTGGAATTGGGTTTATAATATTTGTTTTTATTTTAAATAAATTAAGTTTATGTTATTTAAAGTCATAGGTGTATATTTGATAGCATGTATTTAGTCGTAATATATTATATTGAGTGATTAATAATCACACATAGTAATATTGGGAATTTACATTATAATATTTGTTTTTATTTAAATAAATTAAGTTTATGTTGTTTATGTTGTTATGGTCATGTTGTTTTTTTCTTACTATAAATATGTGAAAAGAATTAACACAGTTGTGTGATTGAAAACTATTTTTTTATTTAAACCTTTATGGATGAAGGGTCGATTTATTATCAAAACATTTTGATTGAATGGCAAAATTTTAAACATAACATTTCTTGACGACCAACATAAAAATCCAAAACCTCAAAAAAAATTATTTAACGAGTAATGAAAAATCCAAATTCCAACCTTGAGTAGAATGATTAAGTATGACACATGCTCTTAGACGTGATGGTGAAGCCAAGAGGCAGAGGTCGATTAGAAATATCGAGAATGCGTTGGTTTCTTATGTAGTCAAGATGGCCAACGTATTATTGATATGGGAGGTAAGGTGAGCAGTTTTAACTTGTGTGAGTGTGTATATACTTGTTACTTGTGCATGTCTCTTGGTCTCAGTGGTTTGAATTTGAACTCGTTTCGTTGCTGGAGGTATGTGTATAGTGTGTGTCTTGTTTGGGTGACTTACAGGATGGTGTGGGATCCAGGAGAGAGGAGTTGGTGTTGCTTGCAGAGTAGGTCTGCAACGTAAAATGTAACATTTGCAGTGCTAACCCAAGCTAAATTGCTCACTCCTTGTTATAATTCTTAAGCCATTACTAGAATTTTGGTAGGTGGAGGTTCTTTTTTAGTCTTAATTGCCAATTATCTTATGCTTGTGGTCAATGTCTGGTGATCTTAGTCTTGCTTCTTTATTAGGAGGGTATAGCTTTAACCCAAAATTTGGTTTTGGGGGTCTCGAGAGGTGGAACTATGTGGCCCTCTTTTATTGGAGGCAATATCAAGGACTATGTTTCGAGGGTTGCTAGCAATTTGAGTCATAGCTAGCGTGTTGATAGTGCTTGTGGCTATTGTGGGCACGAGGTGAGTGCACTCTCTCAAGCCGAATAGAATAGTCAAAAGTGAAGGCGTGGCTGGGGCTTCCTCCATTCGGAAGAACTGGTGCCTTTTTAGCTGGAAGGGTATGTTTCGCCAACAAGGGCATGCTAGGCTTGTACTTGGGCAAGGGGCCAACTTAGGGAGTGGGTTGTTTGTGCGAAGGAAATGGATGATGATGTGGAGGGGGTCATGGGCATGAAAAGTGAAGTGGTACATGTTTGTGCTGAGTCTTAGGGTTGGGTGGAGCAGTTGTCGTTGTTGGCTTTCATAGAATAGCAGCTTCGCAACATCCTGGCTAGTCTAGAGATCATGTGTCATCAAAATTATGATGACAAAAATGGCTTCCATAGCAGCGCAGCTTCGCAACATCCTGGCTAGATTAGAGATCATGTGTCATCAAAATTATGGTGACAAAAATGAAATGATAACATACATCAATGACATCCAATTCAACCAGAAAGATATTGTGAACAGACTTATCTCTATGCACAGAAGTCAACTGCACTAATGAGTTGTTGGATGAGATCAAAGCGAAGCTTGCTCACATTGACTCCCATGTTCATGAAGCCCACGGGCCCGAGCGCTAATCATGCACCAGTTCATCCCCTTGATATGTCATATACCAATTGCTTTTTGGTTTTGCTAGTCTCTATTTTTGTGATAGTGTCTATTTTTGCATTGTTCTAATTAAATTAGATTAGAATAAAGCGGAGAGAAAATTTAATGAAAATGTTTTAACTTACTATTATTTCTTTGTATAATATTTCAAATTATGACTTAAAAAAACCATAATCTATATATTTTCTAATTAAAAAATAAAAAAATTTAAATAAATATAAATCAACAAATACAAACAAAATATATTATAAAAATAATATAATATTAAAATTAAATCCAGCCTTTGAAACAAAAAATAATATATATTATTCAGAAAAATATAATTTTCATTGGTAGTAAATCATCGTTGTGAAGAATAATGTAATAATATTATGAAGCGTGAGGTTAATTATAAATTTGAATTTTGAATTTTTATATAAATTCAAAATTAAGAAAATTAAAAACTAAGAAAATTGTAGGTTAATTTGGTCTCAGTGGACATTAACCACCACCATCATCATCATAAAATGGGGAATTCATAGTCATAAACATATTATAAACCAGAAGATATAAAATACGGAGTTTAGATAGATGGTGATATATGTTGATGTGAAATTACTGGTTCTATTTACCTTCATCTCTAATCCAAATAATAATAAACATAATGAAAATATAATCGGCTAAACATAAAAAAAAAAACAATAAAATGTTTCTATTAAAAAAAGAAAAGATTCCATAGATAACCATTCACATTATAAAAGCCTTACCAATCTGTTTAGTTTTCCAAATTGCTAAACTGAACACAGATTTCTTATAAGTTTCACCATGACATGAAAAGAAACCTCTTCAGACCAAAGCCAGATATGCACAGAAACTCAAATCTCAAGCACAAGAGGGAATGGATGCAAACCAAACCACAACATACACTTCTGCAAAAGTAAAAGCATGCGTTGCAAATAAAGTAGACATGACCATTGATATCACACCTGAATAATTCTGTGTATTGTCCAAACTCCACGGATCTGCACCTGCCCTCCTGCATCCAGAGAAGTAGTACCCTGAAAAGAGAAAAACCAGTAATGAAAAATAGGGCGACGGAGAGTATATAAATAGATATAAGGGTGTAGATTTTAAGTAGCGTTATGCAAATTTCCTATGTTTAACTAATCAAATACAACAACACAACATGAATCAGTTTTCAAAGGCCGAGAAATGTTTTCAGACTTCTCTTTCTGCACGGAGGTGGAATTGACTGGTTGAGAGGCAGACAGCCATACACGTAAAGGCGACTGTAAAAATCAGGTGGCCCTTCCCAAGAATTATGGAGCACATTAGAAAAATGGATGTCCTTAATACCATTCCTTCCAGATAACACCAAGCAGAATACCTGTCACGTTGAAGATTTTCTGCTACTCGACAACTCAACGAATTGTATGCGCAGATCCTCCACATGACTGTTGAGTCGTGTTGCAAATTCTAACCATCAGCGTTGTAGATGTAGACCATTCCTTGCAGGTAACGACAAGCGCAATCTTCGGACACAATGAAGAATACAACTCTATCAAAACAACCCAAACATTTTGTATGACCAGATACGCGACCAGAGACTGGCCAACAGTGTTGGATTACACACAGATTCTTTTTATCTATATAGATAACAAAAGTAATTTTTATGATTTTTTTTTAATATTTGATAATGGGAAACAAAAATCTTAATTTAACAATAATAATATAGTTAATATTTATGATTTTTTTTAAATATTTGGCCATATAAGATATAAGTGTTTGATATTTATTAAGAATGGATAAAATTAATACTTATGAATATTTATCAATCAATTAATTTATATAATTGTAGCTAGTTATATCAAGTTGGAATTATTCAGTTTTTAAAATATGATGTGAATGTTGGAATTTTCCTATAAATATGTTAAAAGGTTTTTTGTTTTAATAAGATTAAAATAATTATAGTTTTGAAATATAAGTTATTGTTTTTATAAGATAAAAATGAATGTAGTTTTGAAATAATTGTATTTAATATTCATGTTTTTATAAGATGAAATTAATAGGCATGAACTTTTTATAAGATAAAAATGATTGTAATTATTGAATAGTTTTGCCATGGGCTTTAGAATTGCATGGCAGCAAACTCTTGCTATATGTCACTGTTCATCCTCGTGAGTACTGTAGTCTTAAAAAGAAAAGAAAATTATAATTTTATTGTTATATATTTTTTTTTCATTATTTAACTAATAATTTATTATAATTACATGTATTAGGTTAGTTTTTAAAAGAAAACAATTATGAATATTTTTATTTAATATATTTTTTTTATTTCATTATTTACTAATATTTATTTATAATTAAATGATAAATTAACTGATTTAAGGTGTAGGTTATTTTTTCTATTTTAAATCTAATGATACAATTCTAGTGTGATTGTATAGTTTTTAATGTTTAACTTGTATTTTTTATTATATAAATGGCTTTAACGTTATGACAAACAATTGAAGTATTTGGGTTGTACAACTATATAGTTCAAATTTTGCTAGGATTTTTAGACACTAAGAGTTAGTTAAGTGCTTGGGATAATGTGTCTATTAGGTAAAACTGGGCTTCTTAATGTGTTTTTCTAGTATGTATTAGTTGCATTGTAATTCTATTATCACGAAATGTTTTAGACATAGAGTGATTTGAATTGATTCGTGTCTTAGCACCCGATTGGTCCATGATCTCTATTTAAAAGGCTTGGAGGGTAATGGTTGATAATCGATTGTGAGAACTCTTTTATGCAAAATATTTGTTTTGTGTTAATAAAATATCCTTAAGTGGCCACGTTGACTTTGGGTTGTGGATTGTTTCCCTCTTAAATGGTTTCAACCACGTAAAAATATTGACATTATGATTTTGATCTGGTTATGTGAGTGGCTATTGAAGGTGTTTGTCATGTATAGAATGTTAGAGATAATGGAGAATATCTTAGAAGAGTGAGTTGGTTCACAAGACCTTAGGATAGGAATTAGTTTCTTTTTTTTAGGTTATGGTTCTAACTTCCCTAAATCTGTGATTACTATATATTGTGTAATGTACATGAGCAATGTAGAGCGTTCTGCAGAGCCAGACTCTCCTGGTTCAGACTCTCTTTCGTAGAGATGACCAGTGGGTTTCATTTCATTTAATATACAACATTGCATTTTTATCATGGTATCAGTGCGTCAGGGTTGAGGAACCTGTACGCTGAGAGGAGGGTGTGACTAAACCGAAATCATCACAGGTTTCAGGAGAATAAACGTGACGATTGTGAAATCATACTTAACTTCACCGTCTCATATATTAGGTGTATAGCTGCAACGACGTCTCAAATAAGTGGTGTACATCTGCGACAATGTCTCAGATAAGTGGTGTACATCTACGACAATCATGTAAACAATAAAAAGGCTCCGTGGAGGGCGAGAGAAGGCTGCATCCTCCAGAAGGCTGCAGAGGTTGACAACAAAAGGTTGTCTGGAGGCCGTGAAGGAAGCCACGATGATCTACGGGTGTACTACAAGATCAAACAATATTGAAGATTAGTGATCTGTCTTTGTCACAGATCTGGGGTAAATATAACATTTTTTTTACGTGTTAAATTTGTTTTAATCGCCAAGATGAATAATCAGATGTTTGAAGCATGCTTGAATGAGCGTAACAAGCTCGATGGCTCCAATTATGCGAATTGGAAATTCAAGATGCAGACTTTGCTAGAAGTGCAGAGTGCTTGGACGATTGCAAATGGGGATGAACAAAAGCCAACAGTTGGATCCGCAACAATCCTAGATTGGGAGAAGCGTGAGGATAAAGCAAGGACATTGCTGGAGATGTCAGTGAAAGACTGCATCATACCACATATCAGAGAACGTAAATCAACAAGCGAAATTTGGAGAATTTTGAAGGATCTGTATGAGATCAGGAATACGAATCATCTTCTGTTTCTGAAGAGCGAGATCTTATCCCTTAAGATATAGGAGATTGAAACAGTTGTTGCCTTCATAGCAAGGATCAAAGATCTGAAGAACAAATTGGTAGACATTGGTCATACAATTGACGATACAGATCTTGTAACAATTACCATGAATGGTGTGACCGATGACTACCAAATGTTCATCACTGGGATAAATGTGAGAGAGAAAGTCTTGAAGTTTGAAGAACTGATAGGAAGATGCAAGAAGAAGAAAGAAGATCAACTCTGAAGCCCCAGAGTTATGATCTTGCATTGATGGCGAAAAATAACTTCTACAAAGGAAAAGGAAATCCACAACAACGAAACGGAGGAAGCTCATAGAAAAGACCAAATCTGACCCAAGGTATGAATTCGAATAGAAACAACTCTGTATTTAAGTGTTTTTATTGTGGAAAACTGGGTCATATACCTAGACAGTGCAGGAAGAAGAAATATCATGAAGAAAAACAAAAGTAGAAAAGACATGCAGGTCCTCTCGCAAATGATAATCATGAGTGAAATTTCAGATTGTTCATGGTAGATCGTGATGAGAATGTTGATGCAGACATCTGGTATGTAGATTCGGGAGCATCAACACATATGACAGGGAATAAACAATGGTTTGAAGATTTTAAAGATATCAACGACAGAGCATCAATATACCTAGGTGGTGATAGAAGTCATCAGATCAAAGGATGTGGGAAAACTTCTGTCATTTTACCTAACCGTAATATACGAAAAATTTATAATGTTATGTGTGTGCCTAGTATAACAAAGAACTTGATTTCTGTATCCATGATTACAGATCAAGATCTTAAAATTGAATTTTTAAAATCTAAATGTTATATTAAAGATCTGCTAGATGACATGAAGACAATTGCTATAGGAATCCGAACAGGAGGTCTGTACAAGTTAGATGTAAGACCTACACCAGTTCGAGCCTTGACAACTGCGAGTTTGACTACAAAAGAGCTATGGCATCAGATATTTGGTCATATCAATTACAATGATTTGTTATTACTACAGAAGAAGGAAATGGCAAGAGATATTCCTATGCTAAAGCAAGTACATAATGATTGTGATGTGTGTACATTAGGAAAAGTGCATAGAGGATAATTCCCTATTCGAGTAGAAAAGAAACAAAGGGATATACTCGAATTAGTGCATACAAACCTGTGTGGACCCATGCAAACAAAATCATTAGGAGGTGCACTATATTTTTTTACTGTTTATTGATGACTGCACAAAGTTTTCTTGGGTATATTTCTTGAGTAAGAAGAGTCACACATTTGAATACTTTAAGCAGTTCAAAAACATGATTCAAAGGCAAACAGGGAAACAAATAAAAATTCTCCGGTTCGATCAAGAGGGAGAATACAGGAAAGATGAGCTTATCAGGTATTGTAAAGACCATGGAATATTGTAGCAGTTCACAGTACCCCATACTCCAAAGCAAAATGGATTATCTGAAAGAAAGAACAGAACACTGGTGGAATGTGCTAGGAACATGTTGAAAAGTAAGAATCTTTCAAATGGTTTTTGGGCTAAAGCATTGAATACTACAGTTTATTTGAAAAATAGGAGTCCTACAAAGATTCTTGAGTTTAAAACTCCTTATGAAGCATTTCATGGATTTAAGCCTACAGTAAAACACTTACGAGTATTTGGATCTAGAGCATTTTCCCATATTCCAAAGGAAGATAGAAGAAAACTAGATTCGAAAGCCATCATATGTAATTTTATAGGGTATTGTGTACAATATAAAGCTTATAGATTATTTAGTCCCTCTACTCACAAGTTTTTTGTTAGTAGAGATGTCATATTCCATGAGCAAGATCATGAAGAATCTGATAAGCACAATGAGGAATGGGATATTCCGTACTTGGTGGAAGAAGAAGCATAAAACAATTAGGATCAACAACAGATGAAAGCAGAAGATGAACAACAACAGCAATAGAAACAACAATAGCAATAGCAACAACAACAACAACAACAACAACAGGAAAAAAATAATGATCAAACAAGGTTTGAAGCTACCCCACCTCTCAGGAGATTAGGTAGGAAAGCTCAATTTCTTGCAAGATATAGGGAAAATGCTTTTATAACTAGTATGATGAATGTGGTTGAACCTTCTAGTTATAAAGAAGCAAATGAATGTAGAGAATGGAAAACAACCATGGAACAAGAATATGAATCAATAATCAGGAACACCACTTGGGAACTAGTTGAACTTCCTAAAGGAAATAAACCATAGGTTGTAAATGGTTATATAGACCGAAGAATGCAGATGGAACCATAAAAAAATTAAAAGCTAGATTGGTAGCAAAGGGGTATTCGCAAAAAGAAGGTATAGACTATGAAGAAACCTTCGCCCCTGTAGCTAAACTAAACACTATCAGAATGTTAATTGCTTTAGCTACTAAGAAACATTGGATGATTCACCAACTATATGTAAAATCTACATTTTTAAATGGAGAATTGAAAGAAGAGGTTTATTTAGAGCAACCTGAAGGGTTTGTCTAGAAAAGGAAAGAACATTTAGTCTGTAGGTTAAAGAAAGAACTTTATGGACTAAAGCAAGCACCCAGGTCTTGGTATGAAAAAATTGATTCATTTTTTCTACAATTTGGCTACAACAGAAGCAAAAATGACCCTAATCTTTACACCATGAAAGATGAACAAGGGTGCATAGTGATGATTTCTTTGTATGTAGACGATTTGATCATTACAGGTGATGATACATATATGACCAAAGAAATCAAGCAACAAATGTCATAGGTATTCGAAATGAAACACCTTGGTGAATTAAGATATTGTTTGGGTCTTGAAATCTGGAGAGATTCAGGAAAAACATTTTTGTCCCAGGGAAAATATGTCAAAGGACTATTAGAAAGATTTAGGATGGATCAGTGTAAGCCTGCAGCAGTAACATTACAACAAAACATCAAACTGCAGAGTGAAGATGGCTCAAAGGAGGTAGATGCGACACTTTATAGACAGCTGGTTGGGCATCTAATCTACCTAACCACCACTAGACCAGATTTGGCTTATGCAATTAGTGTGCTAAGCCAATATATGTCCAAGCCACTTGAAAGCCATTGGAATGCAGCGAAGAGTGTTTTGAGGTATCTACAAGGTATTGTAGATTATGGTATTATTTATACTGATTCCTCTGATGTTAGATTGGCAGGATTTACAGATTCAGACTAGGCTGGAAATGTAGACGATCACAGATACATAATAGGATATGCATTCAACATTGGATCCGGGGTGATTACATGAAGCAGCAAGAAACAAAACACAGTTTCCTTGTCCTCGGTAGAAGCAGAGTATCAAGCCATGTGTGCAGCAATGTGTGAGGCAATTTGGTTGTGGAGACTTCTCCAGGATGTCAGGGAAGAACAAGTAGACGCAACATTAATCAGATGCGACAATCAAAGTTCATTCAAACTTGCTAATAATCCGGTGTTCCACAAAAACACTAAACATATTGATACACAATTCCACTTCATCAGGGAGAAAGTGAAATCCAAAGAAATCCATTTTGTATATTGTAATAAATGTGATAATGTTGCAGACATTTTCATTAAGCGTTTTGGGAGGATTAAGTTTGAAATGTTTAGGGAGATGTTAGGCATATTTGTGGACCCCTTCTCCATTAAGGGGGAGTGTTAGAGATATTGGAGAATATCTTCGAATAGTGAGTTGGTTCATAAGACCTCAGGATAGGAATTAGTTTCTATTTTTTAGGTTATGGTTCTAACTTCCCTAAATCTGTGACTACTATATATTGTATAATGTACATGAGTAATGTAGAGAGTTCTGCAGAGCCAGACTCTCCTAGTTCAAACTCTCTTTCGTAGAGTTGACCAATGGGTTTCATTTCATTTAATATAAAACATTGCATTTTTATCCTACTATTACGAAATGTTTTAGACATAAAGTGATCTCACTAGTCATATTTTGCTCGATATTAAGGGCTATTGATTCATGTCTTAACACCCGATTGGTCCATGATCTCTATTTAAAGGGCTTGGAGGGTAATGGTTGATAACCGATTGTGAGAACTCTTTTATGCAAAATATTTTTTGTGCTAATAAAATATCCTCAAGTGGCCACATTGGCTCAGGTCGTGGATTGTTTCCCTCTTAAATGGTTTCAACCACGTAAAAATATTGACTTTATGATTTTGATCTGGTTGTGTGAGTGGCTATTGAAGGTGTTCATCATGTATAGAATACCATGTTTACTCGAACATCATATTAGAGCTCGTTTGAAGAACTTCTCCCATTGGGAATCAAGATCTTAAATCTTGTGTTTTTACACCTTTAAGATATAATATTTTTGTATTGTGTTAGCCTAAACAGTCAAACTTCTCCCATTGGGGATCAAGATCTTAAATCTTGTGTTTTTACATCTCTAAGATATACTATTTTTGTTTGCATTTGGAACATTGTTCTTAGCTAAGAATGTTTTCATTTCATTGAAAAAGGTGTTAATTTTCTTGAAATACAACATATTTTTTTAGATTTAAAGATATACAGTGCAAATACTCCCTTCTTATTAAATTAATTTTTGCAAAGCTCATATTCTAGTGTTATGTTTATATTCCTAATTTTTATTCTTTCTTGTTTGTGTATGCTCCTTTCCCTGGCCTATGTGCAATAGCAAATCATAAATATAGTGGGAAGTGTTTTCTTGCCTACTTATGCTCTTTGTCATGTGTTTCATGCAATCTCGAAAAAACAATAAGAAGACTTGCATTTGGTAGGTAAGGTAACCAAGATTCAACCCCTCTATTGTTGAGTTTTGAATTTTTTTCTAATTTGTTTTTTTAATTTTTGGATGACAAATTTAAGACAGAGCTCTAAAAACTACAACACTCACACTTATATCTCTTTCAATGTTATTGTTATGTTTTTTGCATTAACTCATTTGGTTAAAAGTTACTTTATTTAGTAAGAAGACTTGAGTTCAAATCTCTTTCTAAGTTACTTTTTGAAAAAATCCATGTAAACTTAAGTTATTTCATAACTTTATTATAAAGTATTTTTCACTCATCATAAGTTAGTTCACAACTTTATTGTAAAGTGAATTTCACTTGTCATATATATACTAGAAATTGCACCAGATGTTGCAATGAAAATGTCATAAGGCATAAATTTCAGAAAAATCTTGAGATATAGAAGATCATTGAATATAAAAATTAGTAAACAAAATGTCATTCAAACCTAGAAGATTAAGAGAAATAATTTAGATTATGCTAAATTAACAGATTCTATAACCTTTGTAAGATGCTCTTTCAAGTTCCAATAACAAATATTTGATAAAAAAGATGCTCTTTTTCAATATTGAACTTTATCACTTGATCAAAAGCTTATAGTCTTTTAGCACTTGCTCTTAAGGTGATTGGATTTGCTATTGGAATTAAAAGTAAAATAATTCAGTGATTTTCTAAAAAGAGAGAAATGAGTAGTTCATCGGAGTATGAATATGAAAGTGAAGTGGAATACAACATTTAAAAAATATTATTGATAACAAAAATATTCAATTTTGATCAAGTAAAATATCCCATTATAAAATCTTAAGTAATATTAATGTGTATTTGAAAATATATTAATCACTTAAATAAAGTAAAAAATTTAATATAAGCCATATAGTCTTTAAGTGAAATGTTTTAATGCCCATATCAAATAAAAAAATTAATATCCATATTAAATAAAATATTCAAGGATAAATGAGATTCATTTTTAAAGATTATAAATTTTGAAAAAATAGGTGTGCAAGACATGTATTCTTAAAGATGGGTTTGTTTGATAATGTTAAGAAAGTTACAATAAGGGAAGGTTTTATAATACCTAGTATGAGAGAAATGTGTCATTTCATCCATGCTCAATCTGAAATTGACATGTGTTCATTTTAAAATAAATATAAAATAACTATAAATAAAAAACAATGTTGGCTAGAATATACATACTTAAGTTTTAGTTAAAATCCAATAGAAATGGATATACATATTTGGTTAAATGAATATACACATCTGGTTACACTCCAGTAGCTCGAATAATGGTTAAAAGTGAAACCAAAAATGGTTAATACTGCAAAGTATGGCACGCGTTCATTTTAAAATAAATATCAAATAACTATAAATAAAAAACAATGTTAGCTAGAATATACATACTTGATAAGTTTTAGATAAAATCCAATAGAAATGGATATACATATCTGGTTAAATGAATATACACATCTAGTTACGCTCCAGTAGCTCGAATAATGGTTAAAAGTGAAACCAATAATGGTTAATAGTGCAAAGTATTCACTCTCAATGCCATAAATAAAATATTTAGGTATTTTGATATATACTTTAAGTAACATAATTTATATCAACTTTATATATATACTCAAAAGAGGGAAGGAACTAAAAGTAAAATAATTTAGTGATTTTCTACAAAGAGAGAAACGTGTAATTCATTTAAGTGTGTGTGTGTGTATATCTTTATGAAATGCAACATTTAAAATATATTATTGGTAACAAAAAAAATTCAATTTTTATCAATGTAAAGAATCCCAGTATAAAATCCTAGGTAATATTAATATGTATTTGAAAATATATTAACAACTTAAATAAAATATAAAATTTTAACATAAGAAAAATAGTCTATAAGTGAAATGTTTTAATTCCCATATTAGATAAAATATTTTAATATCCATATTAAATAAAAAAAATTAATGTCAACCATACATATATGTATATATTATATAAATCTCTTAAAAAAAAATTTGTTATCATTAAAGTAGTTTTAAACATTTGAATTAATCTCACAATTTAAAATTTTGAATACAAGTTTTGGTCCTTTCTTTAAATCTTTTATTTCCTAGTTACTCCTAACCATTCCTCCAAGTTAACATATTAATGTTTCTCAAAGTTCGCATTGTGACGAATGAGCCATGAGAAATCATCACTAGTTTACACTCACCCACGAGAATACCATCACTAGTTTGCACTTACCCACAAAGAATAATTCTAAATGAGTATTTGAATAATTTGTATTCTAATAAATGTATCAATAATTTCTCTATAAAAAATGCATACCAAATTTTTTGATAATTAAAAAAATGAAGCACATATGCTTTTCTGATTTTTCTTATTTTTAAATTTGTAATTTTATTTATTTTTTGGATGATGATTTTCTTTTTACTATTTTGGATTATGCTACTTGACTTTTTATTAAATTTAATGTACTTCTAATTATTTTTATTTTTATGTAGCTAAACAATGATGTGAATATGTTTTAGAAATGTCATTTAAAATTAAATTATAATCTTATATTATGATATAATTTTATGCAATAACAAATATTCATTGTCCAACTTTAATTTTTTTTTCAAACATTTCTATAACCTTTGTTTTTTTTTAATTTCAATAGATAATTATGACCTTTGTTTTTTTAATTTCATAGATAATTATTACCACTTAGTGTCAAAAACAATTTTTCATTTTTCATTAATAAATATTAAGATTATATAAACCTCAAAATACTTTTTGCTATTATTTTTATATTCAAAATTTTATTTAAAGCATTTATTTTCTTTCTAAAATTAAATTTATACTTTTTCAATAATATAACATTATATTAAAATATAAGTATGATATTTTTTAAATTAAAAATAATTTCCTATTCCAACTATACATATATTATAAGTTCAAATAATTCATATATATTTGTATGTAAAAAATAAATATATAGGGGTCTTCGTAATATTCCTCCTATGGCCTAGTATTGAATGGAGGTATTGATTAAGTGACGGGATATATGCATTCGCTACTTTCTCGAGTAAAGAAGAAGGATAAATTAAAGCGACTTTCCATGCAGGTGCTCGTGCAGCATACTATCGGCCATGGACTCTTAGACCAGCAATCCCTCATCATCTTCCTCGCAGTACCTTAGTGGATTCAACTTAAACTTCAAGGTCAACTTCATTGTGAAATTCCTTGGATTATTTTTGCACATCCATAGCCACAATCACGCACTTCACAGCAACAACACAGTCATCAGATATCACCTTGCTAAAAAAGTAAGAGTAGGTTCAACAGCCTACCTTGGTGTCTTTCTGGAAGCGACTGTGGCTCTCTCGAGCTCCTTATAGCTGAAGACCTGCACGCGGCGAATCTTATCTCGCTGTAGGTTCTGGGACACTTGGATGTTGTTGGATGTAGACTTGCTCTTGTAGGTGGTCAGAGACTTGCTCTTGCAGGCGGTTGTCATGATTTCATAAGGGTCGGCCTTGAGCTTGAACCGAGGGTCGACCTTGAGCTTGAACCGAGGGTCGACCTTGAGCTTGAATCGAACTTAGATGACACTAACACATACTAGAATGCTCACAACCATTATCCCCATCCCCATGGCCATCTTTGCAACAATAATGGGAGTCTGAATTGAGGAACGCTTCTTAGCCCGGACAGTTGATGAATCCACCCTGCCTCGAAACAGAACCTGGTTCCAGAGCAAGCCGAGCAATTGTATATGCATTTCCGGTCACCAGCTGGACTACAACCCAAAGACTGACACATTCCAGCGAGACTGATACATTCCAACGAGGCAGTCATGGCTATACGACACACAGAGCTTTAACGATCCCAAAGACGATGACGAATATTCATAATTTTGGTAGAGAATTGCAACGAACTAATACCGTTTTTCTGGTAGAGAATGGCAACGAACTAATACGGTTTTTCAATCCCATGGTCAAGGTTATTTCTATCGTCTAACACTTAAAATCAAAGGTTAAGAAAGACACAGGTGGCCTGGGAGGGAATTCATTTTAGAGGGAACACCTTACGGCATAATGAATGATCCAGGTGGATATTGGTGGCCACCTGCCAAGTCCACCTGGACCCCCACGTCAACATTTTCAGTTTCCTTAATTATAGCGCAGTTTACTATTTTTAGCAGTTTTTCGGGTCCTGAACTTCTGGAGCCGTTTTGAGGCCCTAAATGACGTTTTTTGGGAAATCTAGCTTCGTGATTTTTTTGATAAAAAATCATTTTTCCCGTCGTAGTCCTCGGAGAGATCTTTCCAACGGGCTATCATGCACGTCAAACGGAGATCCTATGCCAAAGTTACGACCCCGGGAAGTTGATGTACCAATTTACCCAAACGGGGCCCATAGTTTGGCGTTTCATCTTCTAGGGTTAGGTTTTGGAATGTTAAGGGTTTTCCATTGTTTCTC
>APFE030245688.1:11105-32965 GCA_000404065.3 Pinus taeda
TATATATATAAAATGGGTTTGTTTAATCAATTTGAAAATGAAATGAATTTTTTTGTTTTGAAAGAGATTTAAAAAAATGAAGGGTTTGTTGTTTTCGCACATTTAGTTTTAGTAACATTACTTCTTATATGTGATGTACATACACATTTTACTTAGATTTAGCTAGCTTTAGTTTTTGCATTCAATTTTTCATTGTATTTTGGGCAAGGGTGGTTGTTCTCATTGAGTTTTCCTTCTTTCCTCTTTCATCCATTGTACATGGGTTCCTAAAATCGAGTTATGTGAGTTGTGATGTTCTTTGCTTAAATCCCTTGTGTCCTAAATGTGCAATGGTTATGCATAGAGTTTATAGTGATAATCGTAGTAATAACATCACATTGTCTTGCACCTTTAGATTTAATAAAATTAAGCATATTCAGTTTTTTAATCATCCGTTGTGTTGGAATTTCAAAAAGTGAAATCCGAAAAATGTAGTAAAACATGAGTATTATTATAGATGTTAATATATAAAACAATTTTAAAAATAAGATCACGTGTACCATAAATATGGAAAAAATAAATACAAAGGGGGGAAATGAAGTGCAACATATTTATATGGGGTTCAATCATATGAAGAAAAAAAAAGTGGATCTTTATTTATATTTACAACATTTTTGCGTTTTCACAGCAACAACTTAGTAAAGGATCACAATGGCTTATAAAAATAAAGAGTAATCTCTTGGAAAAGGAGAAGCTCTACTATATTCGATGTCTAATAAAAAAAAGAAAAGTGATTTTACCTTATAATTCATAGGGATGTTGTCTAACATATTGTCTAATTAAAAATAGAAAATGGAAAAATATATAAAAGTATTAAAAACGTAAACAACATTAAGGAAACACTAGCTACTAACCACTTAGATTTTGATCTTTTGTTTTTCCATTGGCTTGGCTACACATAGGGAGCCAAGCATAAATCTCTCCATGACATGGTAACATAATTGATAATTTGAAAATTCATGTCCTAGAGGGCTACAATAGACTCCTCCCCTTTGCATTCTTTTATTTCAAGTGTTTGGAGGAGGCCATGTTTTCCTTTTCATAACATTCAATTGCTTGTACTCAACCACCTTGTACCATTCCTCATTCTCTTACATTTCCCCTAGTGGTTTTCAAACTATGTCTTCCATCTTGCAGATTGTAGAGTAATGAAAGTGAACCTCCCCATGTATCCTTGAAGTCCATTTATTGATGATATCATTCCCTTTTATATCATGAACCTCCCTTGTAAATGCACATCAGTGAAAATGGAACTAAAAGTTTTGTTATAGAAAAGGTAAACATAGAGGGATAGTGTGAAATTAAAAAACTGAAGGTTTCTTGAAAATGCTTGCAAGCTAGTTTATGTTTTGTGGGCAGTGGTTTGAAATTGCAAAATCACATAAACTTAGTATTTTTAGTTAAGTTTTGCATATATAACCAAAGAAAAATAGACAACATACAGCATCAAAAACAACAATTTAATGACAGAGTTCACCCCTCCTCAACTACATTGTTGGGTCTAGGTTCCAATCATGGCCCTTTATATTATATGCTCAAAATGTAAATTGCATCAACATACAATGCTCAAATCTCAAAACTAATGTTGAGATTGTGTCAGGAATATGAAAAAAACCCTATAACAGCTCTTTTTGGGTTCAAAATGGCTGAAAATTTGTCAAGTTAGGCCTCCTTCTCTATTTCTTTACTATGAGTCCTACAAAATCACCAAAAATGGAAAAGCTAGCAACATTTTTGTTCTTTGGTGTATCTGCTAATGATGATTTTACATGGGCACGCCTTAAATTTCAACAAAATTGATGTGAAATGTAGGACCCTTAACTGGGCACCCACGCCCAAACTTTGCCCTTTTACATGGTGATGTGGCATATAATATGGCTACTGGTGTTGTCTAGAGGAAATGCGCCTGTTGGCTCCATCACACTTGGTCACGTTATGGGCCATATGGCTGTAAGCTAGGTACCACGTGTGAGTCCCTCTACCGCTAGCCCCATCATCGATCTTGTGGGATGAATGGAACCAATGGTTGGGCTAACTGCCTATCCCCTCTACCTTACAATGTGGGCAAGTCATATATGATATTACTGGGGCCAGGGCCATGTGCCCCACCATCGCCAAACCTACTCCATTTTAAATATAATACCACTATATGTATTATATATAACAAGTAACAATGTCTAGTCCAATGGTATGATGTTTGGTTATTGTGCCAGAGGTCACGGAGTCAAACCCCGCTAGTTCAATTGACCCCCAAACAAAAATTCTCATGAAACTTGAGGGCCATGTGGTACCCTCCCATTGGGACACATGGTTCCTTATGATTGGATGAACTAAAATTCATCAACCAATCAAAATCATCCATTTCAACCTATACGACTCGTTAGAGTCCTATAGTGATAGGATTCATAATTTTGAATTGGCTAAGGTTAGGCCTTGTAATATTGTACATACCTTTGCTTTCTACAAATGTTTTCCATATTAAAATTAAAAATCTAAAGAGGGTATGTCCTAAAAGAAATATCAAAGGACAAGAAAAATAAGAAAAGATAAAAAAAATGAAAAAATATGAACCCCAAACAAAAAACAGATCATGAAAGTGTGCAAGTCCAAGTGCCACTACTCTTTACTTTACTGCCTTAAATAATGGTTGTGTGTAGCTTGTCATATATGCCACAACCCATGATAGTTGAATTGTTTAATCTTGACTACTTCATGCTTTGAATTTCATGTTTATAGATAGAGAATAAAGGTTTTTCCAAACAAATTAATGTTGGAAAATCACTAGATAGGTAGAGAAATAAAAGGAGATCATTAGTTTAATTTGAGCCCTTGGAAGATATAAGGTTAGAAGTAGATAGTTTGTTTCATAAAAGAAAAAGGAAAGAGAAGGGTTTTCTAGCTTAAGTGCACCCAACAAAGTGAAGAAAAAATGTTAGGGTAGGTAAAAGGGTAGGGTAGGTAGAAGAAAGGTTGTAGAAATACAAGTCATTTGAGGCATAAGCGCTAGTATCATGCTTAACTATGTGTTTCAGTGTGCAGGAGTAGTTATCAAAGTGAAAAGCATGTTCATAAGCTGATTTTCCTAACTTCCCCTTCATTGCATTTCACCCCCCACTATATACTTACTAATTTCCATTTTACCCCTTCATGGCTTATGAAGACACCGTTTCCATTCATTTTGACTCCTACCCCTTGGTTTCACACATTGCCTAGCCAATTTAATTTCTACATTCACCCCCCTTCCCAAAACTCCCTTTCCCCTAATGTGAAACCCTTTTCCTCTTGGGAAAATCACTTTCCATTTGATTAATTCCCCTTAAAACCCCGAAAACCCCACTAAATCTCTTATCCTAACTTTTATTACAGCCGCCCCCCATTAATTTATTAACCCTGGAAATTCATTTTCACTCGTTATATTTGTTGGGCAGCGGATCCCCCCATAATGGATTTTTGGGGCTTGAGGCCTGAATTTTAGTCAAAAGTAATGTAAGACCCCATGAAATGCGGGTTCAGAGCGTGAGAGTCTAGGGTTGTTCACCCTAAAATATTGTAATTTAATATAGAATGTGTTGGCCTACCGATGGTCTGCGGACCATGCGAATGTATAAATAAAGTGAGGCTCTAAGTGTAGAAGTCAATTTTTGGTAGTCTTGATCTTAAGTAATATGGTTTTGGGATAAGGAATTCGCTTTGACTTTGTGAGTCTGAGTCTTGGGTTTTAGTAGTAGGAAGAGGCTCTACAATTGTGTGCGCAGAGGCTTGGTAGAGTCTGTAGTTGTGTGCGTGGATCCCTACAGCTGAGTGTGCAGGGCAAGGTTGGGATTGTACTAGAACGGAGGATTAATCAAAGATAAGTTGATTTTGAAATATTTTGCATCTGCTTATAGATCTATGTGTTTATGCTTATGTTATATCTTTGCATCTATTTCTAGTTTATGATTGCACACAATTGGTATAAATGTTGAAGGATTGATGAGAATATTGGGCCCATATAATTAAGTTAAGATCTATAATAATAACACCGTAAGGATAAAAGGATCTAGACAAGGCCTTTTTGCGCTCTTTACGGAGCTACGTGAGGGTTAGATGGTTGTGCGAAGCGGCCCAAGCATGTAGGATCAGTTCATGAACTTCCCAGACTTCATCAAGACATCCCTAGGGTGCAGAAACCTAGTTCTAGCACCCTCCCATACTACCTCGAGTGAGACCTTAGTCCACGCACCACGGACTATTACCGAAAGGGCTAGCAATTTCGAGATTTGTTTGGCTAAATCACTTATCAACCTGGGACAAGCCCCAACAAGACAATTGTTGGCTTGTTGGGGCCTGACCCAGGTTGAGAAGTGATTTAGCCAAACAAATCCTGAAACTACCAGCCTTTTCAGCAATAGCCTGCAATGCGCAGACTAAGGTCTCACCAGAGGTAGAATGGGAGGGTACAGAAACCAAGTTTGCACACCCTAGGGATATCTTGATGAAGTCTGGGAAGTTTGAGAATTGATCCTATGCACTTGCGCCACTCTGCGCAGCTGTTTAACCCTCACGTAGCTCTGTAAAGAGTGCGATGAGGCCCTATCTAGATCCTTTTATCCTTATGGTGTTATTATTATAGATCTTAACTTAATTATGTGAGCCCAATACTCTCATCAATCCTTCAACATTTATACAAAGTGCACGCAATCATAAACTATAAACAGATGCAAAGATATAACAGAAGCATAAACACACATATCTACGAGCAGATGCATAATATTTCAGAATCAACTTATCTTTAAGTAATCCTCCGTTACAGTACAATCCCAACCCTGACCTGCACACTCAACTGCAGGGATCCAAGCACATAGTTGCAGAGCCTCTTCCTACTACTACAACCCAAGACTTGGACTTATAGACTCAGAGTGAATTCCTTATCCCAAAACCATATTACTTACGATCAAGACTACCAAAAACTAACTTCTACACTTAGAGCCTCGCTTTATTTATACATTCCCGTGGTCCGTGGACCATGGGTGGGCTGACACATTCTATATTAAATTACAATATATTAGGGTAGACAGGCCTAGACTCTCGCACTTTGCACCCGCATTTTGTGAGGTCTTACATTACTTTTGACCAAAATTCAGGCTTTAAGGCCTAAAAATCTGCTATGGGGGGATGTGTTGCCGAGAAATATTCCATAAACCCACATTACTTCATAAATTCGTAGTTAATCATGGGTTAATTAGCCTTAACAGTAATTAATCCCATGGATCCCGCTGACCTCATCCCCATCACCCAACCATGAAACTTTGCCACGTGACAGTCATTGGAGCATCCACCCCTAGATCTAGCAGCCCACACCCATATCGTGTCCACTCAATCCCCAACCTTTACCGGCCCGAGAGCACGCGATATGGCTAATTTTTCCTGGGCCCATTTTGCTACGAGTCAGCCTCTGGCATAGATCGCATTCTCTTGGCAAAATACCACCCAACCCTCACAAGCAGTGTGATACCCTGTAATATCGCCTCCCCATGATAAAGCAAAACCGCCACTATTCATTTAATTTTCCCACCAATTCTAATTTCTTTTTATTAAAAGCACTAACACCCCATTTTTTCCCTTTTTTGGTTTTTTTCACTGTGAACCCTCCAAAGCACACCTCTTCCCTTTAAGCTCTTGCGACCAATTACCAACCATTGGATACCTTCCGAAATGCCACCACAACGCACTTAAAAGCAGCAGAAGCCTCTGCAAACCTCCATTTAAAACAAATTTACAACCCCAACCATAAATTCCAGGTATTTAAGAAGAAAACCAAAATGACCCTCTCATTTAAAAACGTACACTGAATTTGTGAAATAATTGAATGAATTTAATTGAATTCCCTTTAAATTGAGAGTATTCCCTCTCCTACAAATACCTAAGCCCCTACCCACAAATTGTTGATACCCTACTCCTATTACAGAATTGTCAAAACTTCACTTCCAATAGCCACATAACCCAAATTTCCATAGTTTATGACATAAATGGCTTCCGAGAGCTCTCTAGATTTCGAACCAGTGACAGTCCCTCATTTAGACAGTGACCACCTAGCCCTGGTAGATATATACTTCCAAATAAAAGATACAGGTACCCCACGCCACCTTTTAAGAAACCACTACTGGGCCAATGATAGGTTCCTTAACCATGTTGATGATATAAACCTTTGGGAATCCAATCTACCCAAGTATACATTCCGATAAGTTGATCCATTCCCACACATAGTACATTTTTGTCATGCATGTTACGTTCCAAGCCATATGGCTATTGAGGCACCAAACCATGAGATATTATTCACCATTACGGGTGAATCCATCACCAAGATGTTGCAAATCTAACCTTGTCCTAATCTGACTCCTTTGTCCATTGGACACCTGTTGGACCTATACATCACATTGGGCCCAGAAAAGATCAAACAAATATTTTATAATTTCATCATTAAGGAGTGCCATAATCCTAAAGACATTCCACGTTATGTTGCCACTATTTTTCAGGGACTTGCAAGATAATAATCAACATGATTTCATGCATCCTAGGATGCACATCAAACAAGTTTGTGGATGATTTCATCATGGTATTCTTGTCCGTTTTCACTCCAGGCAAGCCTCCTATCATTTTATATGATTATGCCCAGTTCATTTTAGAAATAATGCATGAAAAACTCACTAGATTTCCCACTGAAAGAGTTTTCAAATACTCTTCAGTGTTGTTTCATATGTTCCTCTTTTACCAGACAAACAAATTCCCTTTGAATATCTAGAAAGTGGACACCAAGGGAAAGGAAAGATCAGTCATCTTCTAGACACCCTTGGTCCACAAGTTTTCCACCTCATACAAAGATTTCATAGACTCTTTTGTATACCTAGCCATGAACATGTTGACTTCTAAGGTTGAGCCTAGAATTAGTCCAGAAATTAAAAGAGTATTGCAATTGGCCAAGAATAGCAAGGTGGGAAATTGGTACCTCTGCCAAAACCACACTGAAATCAGGATTTTTGGCTTTGAGCTATCCCCGTAAAAATTGCCTAAATACCTCCCCATGAGGATATTTTCCCTTGAATACTTTAGGAAAAACATAAGTGCAGATGAGGTCAACTTCCTAGATGCTAGGAAAAGGACACAGTTTAAGATGAAAAAAAATGGGCTCATTCATCTGCAACACCAGAGAGGTTGGGCCTGAGGCTGATAATATTCTACAAGAAATGAAATTCAGGAATAGTTTCATATGACATTATGACCCTCATGGGGTTATAAATAAGCTCAGATAAAAGGTCAAGATGGGACGTTACATCCACTACCCAAGAGATAACATTGAACAGTATGCTAATCAGTTAGAATGGGTAGAGAAAACATTGATTAACATGGAAAACACAGTCGTGGATGTGGAGAACACCATGATTGATTTAGAGAAACAATTTGACCAGAGATTTTTCCTATAGGTTCCATAGTTGGGAGAGCCAATGAACATCCCTCCCATCATTCAGACCCCTCTGAAGGAGGATAAGAATCCTAAAAGCAATAGTGAGGAAGCATCAAGTTCTTCCATGGAGACCACTTATGAGCAGTTCAAGCTAAACAAAAGGCCCATATTGAATCCTGTGTCTAAACAGGAGGAAAACATTGCATCAAAAGAAATGATTGAGACTGAGGCAACGGGGCAAAGTAGTAAATAGAAAACATATAAAATTGCATCAGTAGAAACACAACAACCATCTACTTCTAACACATAGATCATACAGATTTAGAAGAGTGTGGAGGTGTCATCCTTTGTCAAGCCAGCTAACAAAGAAACAAATATCAAAGAAAGATTTAAGGAAATAAAAATGAGGAATGAAAAGCTGAAGGTAGGCACATATGCCAAGTACATGAAGATGACACCACCAAGCCAGAATAGATTGATGTCAGCCTTTGACATTCAAGAAGGAAAAATGCAAGTATCATTCCTACAACCCACTGTACGGCAGCCCAAAACCTCAGTATACTATAAGAAGACCAATTTTGAGGTATTGGCCAGGGATGTTCATCCCATTGATCAGATTGAATTTCTCAAGGAGGCTAGAGAAATGATCTACTCCACCCTCATAGCCAACGCCATGATAGCATTCAAACTGAAAGATTCATTGGACAATGTGATAGCCTAGTATAAACTGGAAAAGGCCTCTTCAGTGCCAAAGACACTAGGATAAGGTCCTTGGAGGACCTGGTTATTGAACTAGGCCATAACCCAAAGGACATCAAGGTTGTTGAACAATTAACCAAGAAGAATAATGAGGATATTGTAGCCCTTAAGAAATAGCTCAAGCTGCCTCAGTTAAAGCACTAACAAGCAAAGGAAGTCCTAGAAAGCTAGGCAAATCGTGATGAGATGATGGACTTGGTGGTGCAACTCAATGAGCAATTGAAGGAGATGGAAAAGGAACTAGATAGCTTGATTCAGTTAAAAAAAGCTAGTATTGATAATGCTCCTCCCACTGTCATTCCAACAGTGACCATAGTTGTACCTTCCACTCTGGAAATAACATTAGCTCCCACTGGTCAAATGGCCACTACATTGTCAGCATCAACTTCGACTACATCGAGAACAACATAAAAAACAATAGCTACCATAGGTGATGAAGCAAATAGGCTAGCCAAATTAATGGAAGAAATTTCCATTCAAGCCAATGAGATGAACAAATTGAAGGAGAAAGTCAACAGTCGTGAGAAATATTACAAACTTGCCCAGATTATGCATAAAGAAGAGCAGCAAAAGGCTACAAGGATGAATGAAAGGATAAAAGGCCTGGAGAAAGAACTGACCTTGAATGAACCAATAGGAAAGGCTAAAGAACAACTATGGGCAAACATCATTAACTTTATCAATGATATTTGGCCATCTATCCAAGTCATTTTTGAGCAAATTTATTTGATTAATCAAGAAACAGAAGCCATTGAAAGGGTCAACAGAACTTGTTGATATGCCAGAGGAAGAAACAAGAATCATCCACTTCCTCAAGTCCAAGAATAAATATGAACTATAGGAGCTTTAGATACCTGATAGGACAGGTACCATTTTAGACGTCAGAAAAGTCCCCACCAAGAGGAATTTGATGCTTAATTTAGAAGATAAGTATTAGAACATGTAGCTAGCCATTGACAGGTTAATGGCTAAGTTTGATCTATTGAAGGAAAAGGGCTTGCCTAATCCCTTAGTTATAAATGAAAAGTTAATGACACATGTAGATTACAACAAGATGATCAGGGAAATGGCCAACGAACAGGTGATCACTTCATCTATGAAGGGCATGCCAACAAGCAAAGTCTTCTACCAAACTTTTGAAAACTTGTTTTACCTCCAGCATGAGGTAAAACACCTGTTTATTGATAATCCCACTATTGCCAAATATACAAAGGCAGATGAGATATACAAAAAAATGATCAATATCTAATTACCAGATGAAGAAAGATGGGAAAAATTGAATGATTTACTATAGTAAAAATATAGTAAATTATAAATGTATAGTAAAAAGTGAAACAACAAAGTAAAAGGATATTGATAGGTTAGTAGGATTAAAGAGTATCAGGTGAGAGGTTAATGTAAAACGGAACATCGAGTGTGAAATCCAAACAACCTAGCGGCATAAAGGGCTAAAAATAAAAGTCTACAACCATTAGAACCAAAATAAAAGGGACAACATGAAACCGTTCAATAGTTGTCTCTATCTTCTTCCAAGAAGATATTTCTTTTTTCCTAGATTAGTTTTGAATACAGTTTCAGATATTTTGTATCTCCTTTTGTATAAATACTTCAAAATTCAAAGTAGTGGGGTGGATTATTTTACATTTGTAGGGTTATTTTTATCTTGAACCTAAGGGTGATTGTACCATTTTTCAAGTCAACAAACTAGAGCAAGTAATAAAAGCATTTCGCTACAGGATTCATGAAATGAGCCATTTGCAGTTAAGTACGTTCTTTGTGTGATTTTGTTACCTTTCTTATGTTTTTCTATAATATTAAATGTGTTCTAAAATATAAATGAATTAACTGGAAATATAGCTCAGAATTTGTTTAATTACACTTTGTTTATGCACAGTTAGTCATTTACATGTTTTTCTTTGGTACCCTAATTTGAGAACACTTAACTACCCTCTTATCACAGCTGACTTCTTTCATTCCTTCCAAAGTCTGGCCTAGGGAACCATTAATTACTCCCTATATCTGATTTGAATCCATTCACCATTTATCCTCTGAGATCTGCAGTAACTCATCCATCTTGCCCTGTAGACATTGTTTTGAGTACTGCATCCAGTCTTGTTTGTCAAACATCTGACTCCATAGCCCAATGGTATAATCCAAAACTCTTTCCATCTAAGTAAAGTGATCCCACCACCAAATTTTCAAAACAAAACCCAATTGCAAGCAATAACTAGCCTAAAATCATCTTAACTAAAACAAAGTTAAATTATAAAGAGAGAGCCCTCTCTGAGCATCAGGAAGACTATGTTCTGATCTCCAAAAGTGGTTTTTGGTTACCTTTGGTTTTTCTTTCTTCATACTTCAAAAGAAATACCAGAGTGATAACATGACTTACAACATGTCAACATAATATTGTCTCATTTGACCATTGTACCCTCCGAGTTAGCATGTTGATGTCAGCGCTATGTCATTGTACAGCCTACCCAGTCAACCCTACAAGTTGACTTTTTAGTTTTTTGCTAAAAACTTAAAAACTCGATAATTTTCACATATTGGCTCAGATTTATGTGATTCAAGAATCATTGTAATCATAACAACATGATATATGATTTGATACGAGTTTCAATAAATTGTGAGCATTTTATTTTTTAAGCAGATTTTTTTATCCCGTAGATCATTCCTCCTGAATAGAAGCATTTGGACCAACAAAAGTCTATTTTTACTCATAAAGTAAGTGAGGGTAAAACTCCCTCACTTTCTAAATCTCAATCCACCTTCCTTTACTTGGATTGGTATAAATTATTAAAGAGTAAATAAGGTATAAATATATTTATAGGTGGTGTTGTTTTTTTTTCTTTGCAATATTAAATGAGGTGTTAATCTAATATTGAGGAAGCTGGTTTTTTTA
This sequence comes from Pinus taeda, assembly GCA_000404065.3. NCBI lineage: Eukaryota > Viridiplantae > Streptophyta > Pinopsida > Pinales > Pinaceae > Pinus > Pinus taeda. The sequence goes on from APFE030245688.1 coordinate 22,250, forward strand.
TTATTCTCCATAATGTATTTTTCTCTTTGCAGGTATTCTTCATAATGTATTTGACTTAGTTGTAAGCCTTTGAATTTAATTACTTGTGAATGTGATCAAAGGATATAAACTTGAAGGTTCTAATCAACTCTGTAACTCTAATCATCTATTGATACAATAAATAATTGTTCAAGAAAGTATAACCTTTTAGTGAATTTATAATATCCTTTGAATCCCCTATTACTTGTAAGTTCATATTGTTCAAGCGACACAATTAAAATGACTAATTTGTATTATTGTAGTACTTTTTAAGTAGTCATATTTTTGTTCCTAAACTAAATTAGTCATTCACGTTAGACAATTTTAGTTGCATTACTTATTATCTAGTCATATATTTTAATGCGACACTAAATTAGTCATTTATGTTAGTCGGTTTTAGTTGGTTCACTTAAGATTGCTCATTTTTGGTAGTATTTCACTTGGAAAAGTTGTGGTGACTAACCTTTTTAGTCACCTTGTCTGTAATTTCATCATTTTCTACTAGTGGCATATTTGGTCCCCACTCAAAGATACTCCACATTTTCTCTACATGAAGTCATTATTCTCCTATGAAGAATTGAGTGCTCCTACAACTCATCTAAGTATCCAGGAGAAAATTATTCAATAGAGGGAATCTAAAAATTCTCTTCATGAACATTAATCATTGGAGGCTCATAAACTCTTAATTTTTCCACATTCACAAAAAAAGAAATTTGCATGTAAGGTGGCAAATCTAATCAACACTCATCGTTACCAATATTCTTAAAGATTTTTAAAGGACCATATTTGATTGGCTTAAGATTGTTACCTTCATCTTGAAGTTTTTCCTTGTTTATATACATCCAAAATTCATCTCCCACTTGGAAATCATGATCAAATCAATGCTTTTCATTCCTTTCTTTGTATTTTTCTTTTCTTTTCTCAATTTTCTCTAGTGCTATTTGATGTACTAGTTGAATTTCTTCAATGAAATTCTTAGGTTTGTATACATCACTATGTCCATCTAGTGCAATATCTTTAGCAAAGATGAAATCCAAAGGAGACTTTGGAAAATAACCCAAACAAGCTTTAAATGGAGATACTTTCATAGCTGAGTTATTGGAACAACTGTACACATGTTGGATGTAATTAAAAATATCATCCCAAAGTTTAGGATGCTTACCAAAACACCCATGAAGTAGATGCACTATTGTTCTGTTCACTACATTTGTATGCCATTGTTTTGTGGATGAAATGTGGTGCTCTTATTCAACTTTATGTCCAAGAGTTTCCATAATATTGACCAAAAATTCCCGAAAAATTGAGAATCTCTATTAGAAATAATAGAAGTGGGTAACTCAAAGTGAACCATACATTTTGGAAGAACATCTTTGTAGTTTGTTTAATTGTGGCTTGTTTTTAACATGGCATCAACATAACCATTTTTATAAAATTATCCATAACAACATATAGATAATCATGACCTTTCTTAGACATTGGTATCCCCCCTACAAAATCCATAGAAATACTTTCCCAAGGATGAGAATGAATAGGAAGTGGAGTGTGCAAATCCAATTTACTATTGCTAGCCTTGCTGCTATAACACATGGAACATCCTCTTACATATATTGAAACACTTTCATTCATGCGGGGCCAATAACAATATCTATGGATTTATCCAATTGATTTTCCTACATCAAAGTGACCAATAATAGGAGAAGTGCATGCTTCTCTTATTCAATTGACTCTTTCACCCTGTGGAACACTTAACTTTCCAAGATGATACAACAACTTGTTATGAACATGATAATACAACTCTTCAACATGATTGTATTGAATCAAGGTTTCACAAACATGTTTAAAATCTTCATCTTGAGCATACTATTCAATATGACTTTCATGCATGATTGAGTTATGTTGAAGAATGACAGATGCATTAACAATAGACCTTAATAACACATTAGAAACTTGGTTGTATATACCTTTCTTGTACTTCAATACAAAATGAAATTGATGTAGAAATCCCATCCACATGAAATGTCTAGATTGCTTTAGCTTGGTTTGTAATTGTAAATATTGCAAAGGTTGATGGTCAGTATAAATCATCGTTTCTTTACCCATCTAATAATGCTTCCATTTCTTCATGTTTTTTACAAAATCATACAAATATTTATCATAAGTTGGATAGTTAATTAATGCATTGGTAAAGGTTTTAGAATGATAAAAAGTAGGCTTACCATGTTGCATGAAAATTACTCCCATGGCATAATCACTTGCATCGGTTTGAATGTCAAATGGTTGCTTAAGATATGGAAGTGCTAGAATTGGTGTTGTACTAATTTTATCTTTCAATGTGTCAAAGTATTTTTGTTGCTCGCCTCCCCACTGAAAGACTTGTTCCACACTTGTCAAATCATGTAATGGTGATACAATGAGTGAGAATTTAGATATATTTTTTCTCCAATATTGTGTTTCTCCAAAAAATCTCCTAACTTACGGGACGTTATTTGGTTTAGGCCAATTCACAATGAATTCAAATTTTGAGGGGTCACTCTTCAATTAACCCCTTCCTACAATATGACCCAAATAAACCAAAGATGTTTTCCCAAATTCACACTTAGACATCTTCAAATACAAATTCTCTGTTTTCAAGACATCTAAAACTCGTTTCATATGCTTGACTTGCTCTTCATGAGTATTATTTAAAATTAAAATATCATCTAAGTACAATAAGACAAAATCATCAAGGAATGATCTGAACACATCATTCATAATTCTCATGAATGTGGCAAGTGCATTGCAAAGCCCAAATGACATAACTAACCATTAAAACAAACCTTGTTTTGTCTTGAAAGCATTTTTCCAAATATCATCTTCATCAACCCTTATCTAATGATAACTACTTCTCAAATCTAGCTTAGTGAAGTAAACAAGATCCTTTAATTTATCTAGCAAATCATAAATGCAAGGAATAGGATAGCATTTCTTTACCGTGATTTTTTTGAAAGCTCTAAAATCCACACACACGTGTCATGTACTATCCTTCTTTCAAGCCAAGACAATAGGAGAACCATAATGAGATATGTTCGGCCTAATGACCCATTTTTCAAGCAGATCTTGAATTTGCTTCTTGATTTTTTCATTCTTGAAAATTGGCATTCTATACATGCCAATGTTTGGAAGTGGTGCACCTTGTTGCAAGTGAATCTCTTGTTGGATTCCTCTTTTAAGAGGAAACCCTTCAGGTTCCTTAAACATTCTATCATAAGTGTTAACAACTACAAACAAATCATGATTGAGTTTAGAATCACATCCTATAAAAGCTTCATATTCAATAGTATCTTTAGTTTTGATCATCAACAACACAAAATTCATACTAGCATTTACAATCCTTTTCATTCCACGAGCACTTACAAGAGATAAGGTCACCTTCTTGCAATGCGATCTAATATTATACTTAACTCCATCTTTAAAGAGATGACATTTTTTCTCATGATGATATAATATAATTTTTTGGTCATATAAGTATGGACTTCATTTTGGGATTCAACTGCATTAAATAAGTCATTCACATATAACCATTTCCATGAGAGGTAGTTGCAACTCACTAATTTCTCATTATTTTTGATTAGTTCACTTAGCACTCATTGCATCGGGTGATGCTCACCGGGGTGAAGAAGTGGGATTGAGACTAGTGAAATGAATCACATAGCGTCAATCATCACTTTCGGAGCTTGCACCCAGTAACCAGTACTTCCTAGGAGGTCACCCACCGCAAATCGCCTTTGGCTCAAGCACACTTAACTGTGGAGTTTTCCCCACCCAAGCCCACTTAGCTTGCTACACCATTTGAAAAACCTTAGCAAGTATTGTGCCTCATCAATCATTCAAGTAGATATCCCTTCACTCTTTTTGAATTTAAGTATTAAGGGGTTCACATAGTGCATTATATTAGATATCATTTTGGGATTCAACTGTGTTAAGTAAGTCATTCACGTATTACCATTTCCATGAGAGGTGGTCACAACTAACTAATTTCTCATGATTCCTAATGATTGATGCTATGTGATTCATTTCTCTAGTTTCAATCCCACTTCTTCACCCTTGTGAGCATCACCAAATGCAATGAGTGCTAAGTGAACTATTCAAAAACCATGAGAAATTAGTTAGTTGTGACTACCTCTCATGGAAATGGTCATGCGTGAATGAATTACTTAACGCGATTGAATCCAAAAATGATATCTAATATAATGCACTACATAAACCCCCTAATACTTAAGTATGGCCTGCCTAAAACAATTCCATATATGTCAAGTTGTACTACATCAAGCTCTACTCCATCTATAAAGTTTGCAATGATGGCAAATTTGGGTTTACATTTTCTTGTCACTTGCAATTTGGCATCTTCACATACCCAACCCAAAGGGTAAGGTTTATTATGAGGTTTAGTTTCTAGATTTAGTTTCTTGATAATAATTTCATAAATAATATTTTCTTGAGATCCACTATCAAACAATGTATCAACTTTTCTATGTTTTGTAATGACCCTAATATAGAGAATCTCAATTCTTTATTTAAAATTTTGACACTCAATAGGCTTACGAGAAGAACTAGTACTTGCAATAGAAGCTTTACCTTTCATTCCCATGGTTGTGATTTTGGTTCATCACTTGAATTAAATCCTATATCTTGTTGAGTTGTTGAAATAGTCTTTTGTTTCCCCTTGTTATTGAACTTCTTTGGTCTCATTTTTGGATGTAATTTCCAAATATGGTCTTCATTATGGCCTTGTTTTGAACAATTCTTATAGACAAGTTTTTGTGCCTCTTTCTTGATTGTAGAATTCTCTTTTCTTTTAACTTTAAACTTCCCATTTCCTTTGTCTCCAGATTTAGATGGTTTTTTGCTAGTCTCTTGAGGAACATTCTTGGATCTAGCTTATAAATGAGTTTCCTGAACACATAATTCATCCAGATTGGTAGGATTAAACATAAGTATAGTATTTCTCAAATAACTATGTAATCCACCTATGTATTTAAGGAGAGCGTTTTGTGTAGAAAAATCAACACCCAAGATTAAAGCTCATGTTGTAAATTATTGTTTGTAACTTTGAAGACTCTAAGCTTTAATTTGTCTAAAATTTTGTCAATCCATACTTGTTTTTTACATATAAGTTAATGGATAAAATTGCCTTCTTAATAAAGCTACAAAATCATTACAAGAGGAAATTATTTTACCACTTTGGTTAAAATATTCTTTACTTTTGGCCTCTCACAAAATGAGGGTTTCAATTTAAAAATTAAGAGAAGCAATTTGGATATTTGTGACATCATCCTTAATCCTTTGAATCCTGTAATAGACATCAATTTTTGACAAACCCAATTATCCAACTTTTTAGCATTTACTTTCCCATTGTAGATATGAAATTCAAACTTGGCATCATGCTTTAGCCAAGGAGACTTAGCATGCCCTTTTGAAGATATAGGAAGAGTATGTCTAGGTGTTGAAGGAGGTGAAGAAGAAGATGAGGATGAAGGTAAAGGTGGAGGTGAAAGATGAGGTGGTGGAGGGAATAGAAGATTTCTCCCATCACTAACATTACCTTTTGGATGATTTGAACTCTCTCATTGCAACCTTGTTGTCCTTTACTTGTACAACACTTTTACCATCTCTGACATATCATAGAAATCCTTTTCAAAATCTATCTCATCCTCATACATTGTCTCCTACCCTTCTTCATGTTCCATGACTACTGTAGTTCTTCGATTTTGTGCCTGTAACATCCTTGGTGAAAATTCCATTTAATAAAAGTAAATAAAGGAAAAATAATAACCCCTGATGATGGAACACTTATTCCAAGCTGAATGTTGGGCAAAATCCTAGTGATGGGGATCACTTGGGATTGTTTATGGCTAAGGAAATTGGGAAAGGAAATGGCTAGGGCTTTGAAAATTCAAAATGGAATTTTTGGCACATTTATTGATGAAAATAATGGAAATTAGGAGAAAATGGAGGTGAAAGGTCACAAGTTGAATGTGAGGATGAAAATGAAGGAAATTAATGGAAAATGAAGAAAATAAAGGCCTCATTTATAGAAAGGCTTATGAGGATCAATCGGTAAACTTTTGTTAGTTCAGTTTTTGAGGTCTCTCATTATTCTCTCTCTCTCATACTCTTGGCACTTAGAGTTTTCTTGGAGCACTCTTGGTGGGTGTTGCATACTTGGATTCTTGGACAAATAAGGTAAAGGAGGAGCAGGAAAGTCCAAAAGGCATTTGGATCAGCAACTACATCATATTTTCTTGCAGGAACCAATTTACATGTATGTTTTATTCACTTGTTTTGGCATGTATGGCATATGCATGTGGATTCTTGGTCATGATCTGTCATTGGCATGGAGGATTGCCTGGATTGACAGTGGATTGCCTATCCTTTCCATTTCCTAGATAGCCATCGAGTTTGTGGATTTATTTCAATTTTGTGTTTTTGATTGGTTCTCATGTTTCCATATCTTAAGTTGAATTACTAGTTCCTTGACCCTTGGTTGGACAAACACTTTGGAGCCCTGTAACAACTTTGTTTCAGTTACTATTCTCATAGCCTTGGTTAGAAAAATTCTTTGGATCCCTTGGTGGGTTGAGTTACTAAGCCTAGAGAAATGGTTAGACAAACACTTTGGAGCTGAGTGGCAGTTGTAGGTTGAGTTACTAGTTTTGGAGCCTTAGTTGGAAAAAATGCTCTAGAGCCTAGGATGGCTGGGATAGAGACTAATTTGACAATGGTTTGGTGATTTCCAACCATGAGGTGAATCACTACTTGGTGGGTTTAGGTATATGGCCTTTGGAAGCCTTAGATGAGTTTTCATTGATGTGCTCTATGAGATCCCACATTCATGCTTGGAACATGGCATGAGGGTGAATGGCCAAAGAGATATTTATCTCAACCATTCTACGGTTGGGTGGAACATGGAATTCCCATCGTGGGTTTGGATTTTGCATTATTAATGAAAGGTTATTTCTCCTTGTATTTCTATGAGTATTTTAATGGATTATATGTGGTCTATATGGTTTTACTTTCATGAGTATTTATGTTGCTATTATGCTAGTTAAGTAAGTATTTTATGACAACATTTATGTATGCCTCTCATCATGTTTTTACTTGTAATTGAATGATCAATGTAGCTATGACCTAATAGATGGAGTGGCAGTTAATGTGTTGAGGAATAAATGGTCCTTAGCAATTCTTAGCTAAGTATGAAACCCCTATGCTCATAACTATTCTTTATTATTGTAGTTTACATGTTCATGATATGTTTGACGAAATGCGTGTCATGGCTAGTAGGGGTCTAGTCCAGGTCTTAAAAAATTATTTTCTTTAGTACTGTCATTCCCATGTTATTTTACTATTATGAAGAGATCATTCAATTTTGGCCATTGACCTAGGCTTTGGGGATGAAAAAGTGGCTCAAACACTGAAGATGTTGGCATAGCACTGAGAAAAAGTATCTCTCAACACTCGCATGCAAGTCTGTGAGAGAAACTAGAGGTTTCTTGACATTGTCATGCCAATAGCATGAGAGTGACTAGGGCTTAAGTTGTCCAAAAGCTTAGTGGGACCCAAGGGAAAGTTGTCTGAAGTGTTGGATTGGTTCGTGAGATTCCTGAAGTTGGGGTTGAATATATGTATGGTGAATTTTTGTTTGTTCCGGTTCCTTAACGTGACTTAGGAGGTCAAATCATATCATAGTGGCCTCTCGTCGCATTTTTACCCCAGCTAGATGGTTGCTTGGGTATACATGGGCGACGGGTGTTACAGAATGGTATCAGAGCATAGTTCACCCCTCAGGCTAGATGACCTATGTGTTGTTCATGCACGCATGTTAGCTTCATGTCTGTCTCCAACATTTTCATTCCATGTTCTTGTTGCATTTGCATGATGTTGATTATTGTTGTAGTGATGTCATCATTTAGAGTTTATGTATTTTACTGTGGGATGCATCGATGTGAGTGTATGACTAGTAATATGTCATTATATGTATCTTATGTGTATCATTCTTGTATGCTTGGTTATCTTCTTGAATGATTGGTCACATGTTGTTACAAGTGTCATTTGTTTATTCTTTGTGATATGTGTTTATTTTGTATGGTCCATATTTGTACTTGATTACTATCTACATGTAGGCTATTGTATTTTCTATGTTGGGAATGGGTTCCCCCAAGAGTAGTTTTGGGACAATTTTGTAATAAAGTTGTAAAGCCTCTGCATTTTGTGGTCACAGAGTGCAAAGGTGTCAAGAGTAATAAAGGGTTGTCTTCCCTTATTTTGTAAAGTGTCAAGTCAGCTGCAAAGATCTTCCCATGGTCCGCAGACCATGGGATTGCATAAAAGTGAGCTAAGTAAGTATGATCTAAGTATTTAATAGTGAAGTATATTTGAGATGGTTTCTGCCGAGTGATCTAGCTTGGAAAAATCTAAGTGTTTACGGATCTTAGCGTAGGTAGAGGCTCTGCAGATAAGTGCGTAGAGGCATAGGGTAGAAGTCCACAGCTGAGTGCGCAGACCACTGCAACTATGTGTGCAGGGTGGATAGAGTATGTATTGAATTGGAGATATCAATAAAGATAAGTACTCTTCAATTAATGTGTATTTACTCTCTGTTAATGCATATGATTATATTTCTTACAATCTGGGTTTATATTACAATGTTTATTTGATGCGCGAATGTATGTGATTATATCTATTAATTGAACGTAAGTAAGAATATTAGTTTATGCAATGATAACTATAATTGATTGGTAGAATAAGAAAAACACTTGAGGTAACTTAGGAACATATACAATACATCATCATAGGAGTGTGAAAGTACCTAAACCATTTGTTAGGGTTGTGCGAAGGTCAACCGTACACCTTCGTCAATGTACTGAAGGGTGGGATAGAGGGTAGATCGATAAGTCCTATGGCTTAGCAACCTGCATGAAGGAAGGAGTAGGGGGTATAAACCGACATCATGACCATAACAGGGTGCGGAAACTAGGTTCCAGCATCCCCCCATACTGCTTCAGGTGAGACTTAGGTCTGTGCTCCTTGGGATAATGTTGAAAGGGCTAGCAATGTAGGGATTTGTTTCGCTGACTAACGTTGAACCTGGGTCAGGGCCCACACAGCCAACAAATGGTTCCATTGTCAGCACCAGGAATCTACATGAGAGATGTGTGATGTCGTATCAATGGAATCCAACTAAGAAAGAGATCGAAGGATGGTTGGATAGGAATATCCACTAATTTGCGGCGTAGGAAAACATAAATCTGCGACTGAGGAAGGAACACTGGCTAGATAGGTACTTGTATATAGAAATCCATGAGATATTATTTTGTTCCTTTCTAGTGGAGTTATACAAGTGGATCGTGAAGCTAATGAATATCCAACAAAGGTGGAGGCTTGACGGTCCTATTATCTGGACCCTGGAGTTAGTATAGAGATTGGAAGCCTTTAAGGATAAGATCACCCGTTCTATTGATGATTTTCTCAATGGTATCATAGGAGGGTTTGTGATTGAATTCATGGTCGATACCTCAGTTATTTATAATGATGTGGAGCGATGCTTTTTAAATGGTCCGTGAGTTAAGTACTTGAAGTCTTTAAATACTTGGATTAAGATGTTATTGTGCGAAAAGCGGGTTATGCATCTACGTTGATGTTTGGAGCTATGTGAATTGGAAAGACTTACAGGAACGAAGGAAGAAAGGGTCCTGAATATAGACAAGTGACTTCAGCTCCTTTGAGTGATGATGAGGGAGTAGCGCAGGCTTCTCTGCAAAGTGCAGTTCAGTTGATGAAAGAAGGGTTCATGTGACTACCACCTCCACCTACACCACCTCCACCTTCACCACTGTCACCTGCGACTTCACCCACACCACAACCACCTCCACCATAGTTCAACATGGTGAATTCAGTGAGGCTACCATTGTTTGAGGGCTTGGGAAATGAGGACCTGGACCAGTTCTGGTTCATCGTAAAAGCTATATGGGAATCTCAAGGTGTCACAAATGATCACATGAAGAAGGTGATGTTGGTTATTTCTTTGTAGGATCACATGCTAACTTGGTATATCAAGTAATCTAATGATAACCCAAATGTTGTGTTGGAAGAGATCCAAACCACGCTAAATAATTAGTTTAGTAGACCTAAATCCAAGGCACAGTCAATTGTGGGGTTCAAGGAAATCATGATGGAATAAGGTGAGACACCTTGGGATTTGGATCAAAGGTTAAAGTGTACAATCTACAAAGCTAACATGAATTTAATGGATGGGCAACACAGTGAATGGTTTGTGGCTTCACTCCTTCCTCACCTCAGGGTTGCGCTGTCACAATAGAAGATTGAAACTCAGGAAAAGGCCTTGGAGATTGCAATAAGATTGCATGAAACATGGATGTAAGATCAAACTCTGTGGGTTCAGCAGATCCATTCGCAGATGAAAAATCTTTGCTAGAAATGCAAATTCTGAAGGAGAACATAGTATTTCAGCCAGAGGCATGCGAAGAGATATGGTGCCTGAAATGTAGAGGTTAGGGGCATGACAATGACCACTACCTAGTCTTTACAAACTATACTATAGGAGGAGGATCGATGCCTTTGAGGCTAGAAGACCAAACAGGGCCAAGCGTAGGTTATGCATTTTGGTGTGCTATATGTCAGGTAGTAGGGAAACATACGACT
>APFE030245688.1:57145-73583 GCA_000404065.3 Pinus taeda
TTTCATTTTCCTTTATGAAAATAGATAAGAGTGGAACAAAAGACACCAACCTTAGTCTTGTGCTTGGTTCCTTACTTGTTCCTCTCCTTCCTGATAGATCTTTGTTGCTTCTTCTCCATCTGCCCAGCTTCAAAGAGCACCTGTGGACTCGAAGCAGCATACTACTCTCTAAGAAAAGAGATCTATATTCATAAATAACACACGACCAAATATGTATTAACCATACAAATGCATATATAATCAAACATACAAGAATATGGAGGAAAACTTGAATATCTTTATTAATATCAAGAATAGCAAGAGGATTACAACCAATAGTTCTAACCCAACATCATCCTCCAGCAAGAAAACCATTCTTCACCTTAATTAAAGCTTAGATCACCCAACACTATGAAGTTTCACCAGAAAACCAACAACACTTCTCTACAAGATACAAGATTCCAACCTCCGGATCTCTATGATGAGGGATCAATATATAGATGATTGTAGGGGGATGAATCATCTTCTGGGGTTTTGATTAGTGTCCTCTCTTTGATATTTCTTGATTCCACTTGGAGAGTGATGATCTCTTACTCATCCCTCGTCGAAAATAGAGAGGCAAGTGTCAGAGGGGAAGCTTCTGGAAGATTCCATGATCTTCCACCTCGCAAACTATCTCTGCCATTTTTCCATTCTCACCCATCGCGCCCTATAGAGGGGCCATTCATTATGCATCGCACCCTTTACACTGAGAAGGTGATATGCATCGCACCCTCTACACTGGGTATTCAGTATGGTCTCGTTTTCACCATTTCCGAGCAGTTTTTAGTGGAGACATTTTGGGAGATGATGTAATCAGTTGACCTTGTTCCTTTAGGTAGTGAAGCAACACTTTTAGGGACTTAGGAGCCCTCATTTTATGGAAATTTGATATTGGGGTTGCAGTGCCCAAAAATGTCTATAACACAATCACACACCCATTACATTATTCGTAATCAAGCAACTGCTATGTTTTGTGCATGATGGTTGTTTGTGGCTGGAGGAGTTGATACCCATCACCGACATGTTGATCCATAGGATCACACAGCTACCATATACAGGGGAAAATCTAGCCATGATGTTTGGTGAAAAAGGTGGCAAGCATACCATCGCAAAGACCATGAAGGAGAAAGTCAAGCTCACAAAGAAGCTGCAAGGCTACGCCATCTTGAGTATCTATGATCCTGCAGTCAAGGTGGTCACACAGATTTTGGAAGGAAAAGTTATGCGGAAGTGTTCTGCAAATGAAGTGTCAACACCTGTTGTCGATCTAGCAGCCCAATTTGCAGAAGGAGTTTAGTTTAATTTGGCACGTTATCTCTATAGTGTATTCCTCATGAACTACTGCAAGGCATATGAGCTCAGCAAGACCTTCCACTATGCATGACTCTTGTTGTCCATTGTACTGGTAGCCTAGGAGCTTCCTGAAGACAGTTAGTTCCCCTAGATCACACCAAATCTGCCAGAATCAATGAAGTACACTTTGTTGTGGGTGACCAAGGATTCTCAACACATCAAGGATAGCAAGATATTTTGGATCTTGATAGAAATGAATATATGCATGGCTATCAACTGCAAGCCATGATTGTCACCTACTTTTTTTTACAAACTATAGGAGTATGTAGATTTCAAGGCAGACTTTCACCACGTATCGATTAGGGCACGAAAGGACCCTGAGTAGAAGTGGCATGACTTGCCTTACTTGGCAACTGATGACACAATAGATGTTGTTCTTGATCACTAGCTAGCAGAGTGGCGCATTTCCTCAGACTCGGTGGTGGGATCGAGCAAGTTCATCGTGCAGTGCAAAAACGAGGAGGCCAAGCTCAAGATGGCATAGTTGGCTGAAAAGAGGAGGAAGGAGGCTGATGAAAAGACCCAGGTAGAGCATGATGTAGCATAGTAGGTGGAAGAGCACATATGCAGAGTAGAGCGTGGCTCTGAGAAAGGTCTGAGGTCACCATCGCACAAAATAGAGGAAGAAACAAACAAGCAGACAGGAGTAGCGCAGATTGGACCTGCAGATGGTGTCATTCCATATCAAGTGTCCAAGAGGATAGGAAAAAGTTGTGTGCCAGAAGAAATCCGAGGCTAGTAAGACGTCACTAGACCCAAGCACCCTAATAGAGGGAGCATTGAGGGACATTGGAGATACAGTGTGGGATGTCAATGCAGAGGTACTATAATAGTTCGAGAAGTAGCAACAACAAGAATTGGGGGCCATCGAGATGTGTCTGCATGAGGCACAGATCTGTGCATCACAAACCTGTGCGGCGTCTGCCAACCTTTCCATCGGTACTTTAAAAGCTGTAGGGATGCTGCATGTGAAGGACACCCAAGTGATAGTGCGACCAGAGGGAGCACTGACCACATAGATCGATGCCTACAGGCTCACTGTCAGTGCCCTCAAGGGAGTAGGGCTGAACTTGGGAGTGCTTCCTAGTGAGGCACTCCACCTACTACAGGATGGGGTGATCACAGAGTTGATGGCCTACGAACAACGTGCTTTACAGGTGATCAGTGAAAAAAATATCAATAATGTATAGATGGTCCCATAGTGAGACTCTGTAATCACCACTGTGAATGACATAATCGACCAAAACAAGTACATAGTTCATGTCATCGAGGAAGCATGTCAAATGGTCGCAGAGTTGGCCATTCCTAAGGGAGAACCAGTAGAGGTGCATGTTCGCAAACTTGCTATGGGGTTGCGAGATGCTTGCACAGAGTTGGCCAAGGTTTAGCTGGAGCTAAACCTCCAGATTACAGAGTTTCAGTTCATGGCTAAACCTTCAACTCCGCCTGAAGTAAAGGAGTAGTGTGCAACCACTATCACAAAGGCAATAGTGAAAATAGACAGTGTAGTAGCAGACTGCACAAGGCTGTTTGAACAGTCGTTCAAAGTATTGACCAGTCTACAAGAAGATCCTAATGTACAGAGGATGGAGACAAAGGCATGAGAACTACAATAGCACTACAACGAGCTGAAAGGAACAACGTGCACTGTTGTCATCACATAGAGACTTGTGAAGCTACAGGAGGCCAAAACACTAAAGGAACAAGTAGATACAACTTAGCACAAAGAGGTAGTGTTGAAGGCACTCTTAAAGCCTTAGTTGGACAAGGCCTATTTGGTCATGACCTCCATTGAAGGCAAGCTTTCTAGCTTGTAGGTGACTTAGCAGAAGCTTCACGCTGATAGTTCAGAACCAACAACAGAGAAATTGGTTGAAGTGAAGCAAGTGACCGTACAATGCACCACTGAGGTGGCAGCCATACAGGTCAAGATGGGAGGTCTTCATGCCAAGATCTTCACGTCCGTAGAGTGGCCCTAGGGTGAGTGACCATGTTGGGGGCCTGTTGGGAATGGGTTCCCTCAAGAGCATTTTTTAGCCCAAAAGCGCATGTTTTCAGACAATTTTGTAATAAAGTTGTAAAGTGTGTGCATTTTGTGGTTGTAGAGTGTGAAGGTGTCAAGAGTCATAAAGGGTTGTTTGCCCTTATTTTGTAAAGTGTGAATTCAGCTATAAAGATCTAGCGATGGTTTGCAGACCATGGGATTGTATAAAAATAAGCTAAGTAAGGAAGCTTTGAGTATTTAGTAGCGAAGTAGAGTTGAGATGGTTTCTACAGAGTGATCTAGCTTGGATAAGTCTAAGTTTTTTCAGGTCTAAGCATAGGTAGAGGCTTTGCAACTGAGTGTGCAGAGGCCTAGGGTATAAGTCTGCAGCTCAGTGCGTGGAACCCTACAACTATGTGCCCAGTGTGGATAGAGTTTGTATCAAACTAGAGATATCATTAAAGAGAAGTATTATGCACAACTCTAACAAAGGTCCGAGGTTGCCCTCTCCCAAAATAGACGAAGAAATGGAAGAGCAGACAGAGCAACATGGAGTGGACCCACAGACGGTGTCATTCCATTTCAAGCGTCAAAGAGGACAAGAAAAAGTTGGGCCGCGGATGAAATCTAAGGCCAATAAGATGTCATTGGACCCAATTACCCTAACAGATGGAGATTTGAATGAAATTTGATATACAATGCAGGATGTCATCATGGAGGTACTACAATAGTTCGAGTAGTAGCAAGAGCAAGCATTGGGGGCAATCAAGATGGGTCTACATGAGCTATAGATCCGTGCATCATAGACCAATGCGACATCCACCAGCCTCGCCATTGGTACTTCAGAAGCTACCGGGATGTGACACGCGAAGGACTCCCGAGCAATAGTGCTGCTGGAGGGAGCACTAATGATAGAGATCAAAGCTGACAAGCCCACTATTAGTGCCCTCAAGGGAGTAGGGATGAACTTGGCAGTGCTTCTTGGCGAGGTGCTCCACCTACTTGAGGATGGGGTGATTATAGAGTTGAGGGCCTACAAACAGCGCGCTTTGCAGGTGATCAGTGAACAAAAGATCAATAATGTGCAGATGGCCCTACAACGAGTAACCACCCTCACTTCCATGATGTAACTTACTAACACAAATCAGTGCATGATTAAGGTCATGAAGGAATCTTTCCAAATGATCCTTGAATTTGCCATTCCTGAGGATGTAGAGGAAGATGAAGGTGTCCACAGACTTGCTACGGTGGTGCGTGACACTAGCATAGAGTTGGCCAAGGTTTAGCTGGATCCAAACCTCCAGATTGTAGAGTTGTAGTTGAAGGCCCAACATTCAACTCCATTGGATTTAAAGGAGAAGTGTGCAACTACTGTCACAGAGGTGATAACGGCAATAGACAGTGCAGTAGTAAAATCCAGAAGGTTGTTTCAATAGCTGTTTGAAGTACTGACTAATCTGCAAGAAGATCCTCATGTATAGAGGCTAGAGACAGAGGCACGAGAACTGCAACAATGCTATGATGAGGTGAAAGGAACAATGAGCATTGTTGCCCTCACACAGAGACTTGCAAAGCTGTAGGAGGCCAAAACACTGATGGAACATGTAGATGCAGCTCAGCACAAAGAGGTAGTGATGAAGGCGCTCTTAAAGCCTTAGTTAGATGAAGCCTATTTGGTCATGGCCTCCATTGAAGGCAAACTTGATAGTATACAGGTGACTCAACAAAAGCTTCAAGCTAATAGTTGAGGACCAGTGACAAAGAAAGTGGCTGAAGAAGTGAAGCAAGTGGCCATGTAGTGCACTACTAAGGTGGTAGTCATATAGGTTGAGCTAGGAAGTCTTCATGCCAAGATCTTCATGCCCACAGAGTGACACAAGGGTGAGTCACCATGTTTGTGTTGGGGGCCTATTGGGAATGGGTTCCCCCAAGAGTATTTTTGGGGTTAAAAGCCCATGTTCTGGAACAATTTTGTAATAAAGTTGTA
This sequence comes from Pinus taeda, assembly GCA_000404065.3. Classification (NCBI taxonomy): domain Eukaryota; kingdom Viridiplantae; phylum Streptophyta; class Pinopsida; order Pinales; family Pinaceae; genus Pinus; species Pinus taeda. Next base: position 62,491 of record APFE030245688.1, read on the forward strand.
AATTCTATGCATTTTGTGGTCACAGAGTGTGAAGGTGTCAAGAGTCATAAAGGGCTATCCACCCTCATTTTGTAAAGTGTCAAGTCGGCTGTAAATATCTACCCATGGTTCGCAGACCATGGGATCATATAAAAATGAGCTAAGTAAGTAAGCTTTAAGTAGTTAGTAGTGAAGCAGAGTTGAGATGGTTTCTACAGAGTGATATAGCTTGGAGAAGTCTAAGTGTTTCCGGGTCTTAGCATAGGTAGAGGCTCTATAGCTGAGTGTGGATAGGCCTAGGGTAGAAGTCCACAGTTGAGTGTGCAGACCCCTACAACTGTGTGCACAGGGTGGATAGAGTTTGTATTAAACTGGAGATATCAATAAAGAGAAGTACTCTACAATTACTGTGTATTTAATCTCTCTTAATGCATCTGATTATATCACATTATGATCTGGGTTTATATTACAATGTTTATTTGATGCACGAATCTATGTGATTATATTTATTAATTGAACACAAGTAAGAATATCAGTTTACGTGACGATAACTGTAATTGATTGGTAGAATAAGTAAAACACTTGAGCTAACTTGGGAACCTATACAATATATCATCATAGGAGCATGAAAGCACCTAAACTGCTAGTTAGCGCTACATGAAGGTCAATCATACACCTTCATGAAGGTACTGAATAGCAGGATAGAGGGTAGATCGATAAGTCCTAATGCTTAGCGACCTACGCGAAGGCAGGAGAAGGGGTATAAATCGACATTAGGACCATCTCAGGGTGCAGAAACTTGGTTCTAGCATCCTCCCATACTACTTTGGGTGAGACTTCTATCTACGCTTCACGAGCTCATGCCAAAAGGGCCAGTAGTGTAGGGATTTGTTTGGCTGGCTAACTCTGAACCTGGGTCAGGGCCCACAAAGCCAACAATCTACATTATGGTTGTGCATTGTCTACATACATTGGTATGGTTTATGTCTTCATGCATAAGCTCATGATATGTGTGGTTTTGTATTGCTTATACATGTGTGTAGTTGGTTATGTATCGCTTATGCATGTTCGTTTTTGCATGTGGTCAAATGTACAGTGATGCAGTGGTTGTTTTCATGCATGTGGTCATGGTAGTGTTGTTGTTAAGGCCATGCATTGATGACTAGACCCTATCTGGAATGAAAGTTTCATGGTCATATGCTTATGCATTAAGTTTCTATATGTTGTCATGAATATGTTATAAATGTATCACACTGATTGGTTTAACTTTTAGACAAGGTACCTTGCCCAAGCTATCTTAAGGTGCACTGGTTTATTGTGATTTGTTTTAGTTGACATGAGATACCTTGTAGGAAGAATATAAAATGGCTAGCAAGATGGTTGATTACAAATACTCTCCCTATGAATCAAAAGAGAATTATGGTGTTGGGAACTCTTCTATTTGTGAGTTACATCGAGAATCTTAAAGGAAGAAATAAGGAGTTGTAAGGTAGATAATGACAAAATCATGTAGGCATGAGAGGAACAAGTAAAGGTAAATGCAGTAATACTTTAGAGCTTGTCCAATTTTCCGTGAAAAGGACCACGTCGAATCAGCTATGAGAAAGAGGATAAAACTAATGAGGCATATGGTAGTAGGTCGCATGCTGGTCATAGATCAGATAGAGATGACACGATCAGAGATGGTAGAGTGTTGGACACTCCTGGTAGGAGAGGGGATAAACACATGTATTATTCTAGTTTTGGTTCAGATAAGCATCATGATCATCATCATTATCATCCTTACATGAAGAGTGATGGGGTATACCTTCCATATAAATTTAAGAAAGAAAATCCACCTACATTTGATGGAGATATGATGAAACCATAGGATATAAAGGCATGGTTTCTTGGCATGCGGAAATTCTTTAGATGACATGAATATTCAGAGAACATGAAAGCTAGAGTGGGTACATTGAGTCTCAAAGATAAAGTAAAATTTTGGTGGGAAAATGTGAAGAATGCCAGATGTATTCATGATGAGGATTTGACTTGGAGTGAGTTTAAGCAGATATTCAAGAAGAAGTATTGTCACAAACATACTTTGATGACAGGAAAAAATAATTTCTGGAGCTAAAGATGGGATCAATTATAGATGATGAGTACACTAGAAGGTTCTTGGAGTTATTGAGGTATGTTGATGAAAATGGGGAACCAAGAATCTTACAGGGTAAGAATAAATCCACATTAGTTAGGATGATGACAACTATGCAAGAAAAGTGTAGCCACAGGAAAGGGTGCAAACTATTCGTAGTGCACATTTCTAGCAATAAGGGTAAGGAAGTTGAAGATTTAGATGTTTGAGAAAGTACCTAGTTCAAAGTTGCCACCTCAATGGTGTTGGGTTGTGTTATATTCTTTCCACAACTAACCTATGTCTGGGGGGTTTGAGGGGGGCGGGTAACCCCCCTCTACGGGGTCCGGGGCAGCGCCCCGGGAAATTTTTTTTTGGACCCTATATTAGGTTGGGCGAACCTACCTATGGTTTTCGGTCCATGGTTTTGGACGCGATGGTTTTCAGGTCCATGGTATTGGATGCTCGGCATGTATAAATATGTATTGTAACATTGAAAGGAACATAATTAAAAATCAAGCTGGTAGTCCGGTTTTGGGATCCAGGGGAAAATCTCTGTGCATATGTGTTTTATGTGTTATGCTCTCACATTCTGTATTTTCTTTGTTTCAGAATTTCATATGCAGGTAATTTTTGTACAGGGTTAAAACCTACAATTGGGAGGTGGAATTTTCTATTGAGTTGGTGTTAGGGGAAGATCAGGTAGTCGTTACAGAGGATTGATGATTTGTTCAATTAGTTGAAGGGAGCAGTGGTGTTCTCAAAGATTTATTTGCACTTACCATCTTATTTTTCTTGCCCTTTGATTTTTCTTTTAGGGCATACCCTCTTTTCATTTTTTAATTTTCTTCATTTGTTTACAAAATATGGAACCTTTGCAGCATGGAAAGGATGAACATATTTGGCACTTCTCCAGTCAATCATGAAAAATGAAACCTATTGGTATAGGAAACTAACAGTGGCTCCACTTGGGGATGGCTTTTCCTGGTGAAAATTCAAGAACAGTAGGTCAGATGGCCTTATATTCAATTCTTGTTGTTTTGTGAAATTTTTCCTATGCTACCAACAAAGTTGTACCTTTGCAATATCTAAGTATTTCTCCTGAATTCATTCAAATAATTGCAGCTCTATTTTGGATAGTCTGTCTGAATATTTGTCATCATTTCTCAGCTCCCAAGTCTCTTTCTTTAACTTCTTATGATAAAATCAAAATGCAATACCAAAAGGTGGCACAATTCCTTGCCTTTCCCTCAAAATTTGCTGCATCTTATTCCCTATCTTATTGCTGTAATAAACTGCAGAAAGTAAACATTGTTATGTACAAATTAAAGTGTTGATATCTCAACAAACCAGATCAAAATAATGCTTCAGCATTTGACCATTGACTAGCCTATCATCTACCTCTGTACCATCCAAGTTTTTTGGAAAATAAGTGTTGTTTCCTTGTGCAGCCTGAATGATGAATGGTCCTCTCCATAGGAAATCAAATTTTCCATGTTTTCCCCTATCTTCTCTTCTGGAATCCCACTTTAAAACTTTGTTCCCAATGAAGAAATTATCTTCTTTGGTTATTTTATCAAATATCTTTTTAAGCTTTTCTTATAGAACCTGAGATCTTTGATATACCTCCTCTCTTGTCTGCTGCAAATGAATAGTTTGATTGATCCTTCTCTAATATCATTAGCTTCTGCCTATATTTCTTGCAACAACTTTATCACTGGGATTCCCAAGGAAGAAGGGAAACCTGCCTCCATACCATAAACCAATTCATAGGGACTTGTTCCAATGGATCTTTTAGTAGTCAATTTGTCTGCCCATAATGCATGGATAAGCTTTTTATGTCAATTCTTTTTGTTTTCTTCCAATACTTTCTTGATGATGTTCATGAGGCTTTTGTTAGAGGATTCAGCTAGAGCATTACCTTGAGGGTAATAGGCTATAGAATGGGCTAAGGTAATGTGGTATTTATGAGAGAAATTGATCATTCTTTTGGATTTAAAAGCAGCAACATTGTCTGTTATAATCTTTTCGGGACAACCAAATCTAGACAAAATATTGGTCTCTAAGAATTACATGATCACTGAGTCATTGGCTTGCCTACAAGGAATGGCCTCTATCCATTTGGTGAAGTAATCAGTGGCTGTAAGGATCCATTTGTGTTGGCCAGAGGATGAAGGGTGGATTTCCCCAATGAAGTCTAAACCCCATTGTTGAAATGGTCTTTTAGTGGAAATGGGCTTGAGGGGTATAGGCAACAACTTCTTCTTGCCTTCAAAGATTTGGCATTTGTGGCAAGAAGTTACATATTTCTTTACATCAGTAAATAGGGTGGGCCAATAAAATCCAACCCTTAGGATTTTATTAGTAGTTGATTTCCAATATAAATGCCCACCACAATCCCCTGCAAGAAACTCTTTAAGTACTTTGTCAGTTTCTTCTTTGATTAGACAATTTAATAAAACACCTTCATGATTTTTCTAAAAGAGAGCATGATCTAAAACACAGAATTTGGAAGCTTTAATTTTTAAAAATATTTTCTTAAATCTCGATAATCCTCGAGGAGCTTGCAGGTTTTAATAATACAAATTATATGTCAGCATACCAAGGTGATTGTAAAAAGGCCTGATTGATCTGTGGAGTCGCCATCTCCTGCTCACTACCTAGTTGATTTATGTCAAGGGCTTGAAGGTTGGTTTCATTCATAAGTTTAGCTAGCCCTTGTCCTTTTATCAGCTTTGTTGGTTTGATTTCAATGTCATATTCTAGTATGGTAGCTATCCATTTGCCCCCTTTTCCTTCAATTCCCTCTTGGGTTAGGATGTCTTTAACAAAAATGTTGGGCACATAAGCAATCACATGAGAGTATAATATGTAGACTCTAAAGTCCTTAATGGCCTTTACAAGTGCATATGCTTGTTTCTCCATGATTTGATATTTGAGTAGAGCATCTCTAAGTGCCTTGCTAAAAAAGGCTATGGGTTTTTCACATCCTTGGTCATCTTTTTGAAGCAAAACAACATCAATTGTATGTTCTAATGAAAATGAGAATATGATAAAGTCCTTATCAAAATTCGGGCTTGTAAGGACTGGTGTTTGAGTCAAATATTTTTTTATTTCTTCAAAGGCTTGTTTAGCTTCTATTGTCCACTTAACCTTGGAATCTTTTTTCAGCATGTTGTTCAGCAATCTTATCAGCTTGGCCAGATTTGGTATGAATCTTCTTAGAAAATTGATCTTCCCCAAAAAAGCTTGTAGTTTTTTTATGTTTCTAGGGTGAGGAACTTGTAGAATAGCTTGTATTCTATTTGGATCAATTCTAATGCCTTCTTTGGAGATGATATGGCCCAATAATTTTCCTTCTTCTAGGCCAAACAATGATTTCTTTGGATTTAGTGATATACCATATTTTCTGCAGATTAGAAATACTTGTCTGAGATGATCTAGGTGTTCTTGATATGACTTGGAGAAAGTTGGAAGGTCATCTAGGTAAATGACTAATAAATCATGCATTTCTTTAGAAAAAGCTATATCCATTGCTCTTTTAAAAGTTGCTCTTGCGTTTTTAAGTCCAAATGGCATTTTCACATATTTGAAGGTTCCCCAAGGGGCTATGAACGCAGTCTTATCTTGATCGTTAGGGTGCATTAGGATCTGATTGAAGCCTGAGAATCCATCCAACAGTGAGATCATTGAAGCACCCACTACCCTTTGTAGAATATGATCCATTTTGGGTAAGGGGTAGTTGTCTTTTAAAGAGACTTTGTTCAAATTTCTCAAATTGACACATAGCCTAATCTCCCCTATTTTCTTTCTAGTGGGCACCAAATTTGAAACCCATTCTGAAAATCTGATGGGCACAATAATTCCATCTTCATACATCCTTTTCACTTCTTTCTCAATTAAATGGAGGAGCACCGAGTTGACTCTCCTAAGTTTCTGTTTGAACAGTTTTTGATTTTCTTTGAGAGGTATGGTGTGTTGAATGATAGAAGTGTCATAATACTTTAGGTCCTTGTAACTCCATGTAAAAACATCCTAAAATTGTTTAAACAGTTCAACATACTTTGTCTTTTGGTCAAATGGCAAATTTTTGGACAATTTTATGATTTTGGGTTTTTCTGCAGTTCCTATATTACAGTCCTCAATTTCTGCGTTTAATGTCTGTATTTTAGGATTTCTAGAAATGTCATTTGAGTCAAAAATATCTTCCAAAGGAGTGAGGCCTGTAGGTAAAAAATTATCCTTCAAATCAATCACTTCAAATTCTACTCCAAAAGCATCATCACATTCATGTTCTTAAAGTTCCTGTAAATCTGTTTTAGCAAACTTCGTGGGATGTAGAATTTGGTTTGTTGTTTCAGCAGAAATATGTGTCTCAATTGTGTCTATTTGATCACTTTCACTTATGGTGCTTGTATCTATTTTTGTGCTGGAAAACTCTTCCTTGAGGGCCAGGAAATTATTGATTTGAATGTCACTGTCAAATACTTGCCAATTTTTTACATTACCAGGTACAACTAGCCTATGTTTGATCTCAACTGAGAATTGATGATTAGGCTTAAATGGAAATTTACAAGTACTGGCAAAGGTTGCTAGACTGTGAGCATGTATATTTTGATTCCTTGGAATTTTGGTCAATTGGGATTCTAGAAAGGTATTAAAAATTTGGGTTGTTGGTCCTCTGTATGATCTCAATCTAAGATCATTTATGATAAAGTTACCTTTCATTTGTTGAATGATCAAATTAGAATCTCCTACAACTGATATCCTATCCGCCCCTAGGCTTTTGATCACTTTGAGCCCTAGTAGGAGGGCTTCATACATGGCCATGTTGTTGGTGCATCTAAAATTCAATCTATATGCATGTCCTTCAGCATGGTCATTCTTCATATTATGTATCCAGATTCCTGCCCCTGCTCCTATCTTATTGACAGATCCATCCAATTCTAGATACCATAGGTTTTCTTGATTCGAACTAGTATAAGGGATTTTTTCAATTTGCTTAGCAAACATATTTGGATTTTCAATCTCATGTGATTTCTCTTGTGTGACTATCAATTTATTGTTCTCTGAGACTTCTTGAATCTTAACTGTGGATTTTTCATCTAGGAATTCATTCTGGCTTAAAGCCAAAATTTTAACATCAATTGGGGTATGAATCTCAATGTTGTATAAGATGAAAGAATCCATGTTTGAGTGCATGGAATAAATAGGAAATTTTTTGGGTTTTTGTTGGTTTCTAACCACATACTTCATCAAAGTTTCTCGGTAAAGCCTCTTAGGTTGACCAAATACAGATATGGTGGCATAGGACATGTCAAGTTGCAAAGGTCCTTGAAGCTTGGCACCCCAGGATCTAGATAATAACATTCCATATTTGGGTGGGATATCACCCACTACTACATCCATTAGAATTGTTTTAGTAGGGTGTTGTACCAATGATACACACAGATCTTTAATCAATCCTAGGCATCTAACTTGACTAGAATCAAATGAGAATAGGTCTTTGTATGGTCGAGTTATGTCTAGTTCCAATTTTTCCATCGCTGATTTGGGCATCAAATTATGGGAGGCACCAGAATCAAACATTTCATTGTGCAGTATCTTATCATGAATGTTTAAACTTACGTAGAATGGAGGAACTCCTCTATATACCGATTTTCCATTCACTTCAGGACCAAATATAAGTTCTAGTTGGTCATCTAGGACATTCACTACATCTTTGTTTTCTGGAATTTGCAGCGTCCTACTAATTTCTTCTCTAGAAACTTTATGCCTAGCTAATTCAGACAGTGGAATGGCTATTTTTAACTTGTTTATTTTGGTCTCCAAACTGAAAGGTCTTTCTGTTTGTATTTTAACATTTCGGACAACAAGTTTTTCTTTTTCTGTTGTATTTTCAATGCTTTTTCCTTTCCCCGGAGTGTTGTCGTGATCTAAATCCTCTTTAAAATTAATTTCAGAAGATTTGTTTGCATATTATTTTGGAGGAGAGGAGGTGGATGGCTGATTGTTTGATGGCTGTAAGTCTGATATGTCCTCCACCGTGGGCTCTTTTAGGTCGAGGTTGTTTTTAGAAGGGAGTCCTACAGGGAAAATTTTATCCTTTGCTTTTTTGGGCTGCTTAGTATCCTTCTGCTTGCTAGGTTCAGGGACATCTACCATCCTGGTTCTCAATTTATATTGTTTATGAACTTCATAGACAACTGCATCATATCCCTCTCTAAAATCAAAGGATTCCCCTTATTGCATTTGAAACTGACCTAAAGTGTGGGCCTCTTGGTCTTCTTGAGTTAGGAAGATTTGTTGTTCACTATTGAGACCCATTAAGTTAATGTGAGGATCTTCCATGGGCTCACTAGAAGTTGAAGCTTCAACATAGTTTTCTTGGAATAGAGGCCTAATGTTTTAGTCTTCACCAACTTTTCCTACATTTGGATTTTGATTTTTTCTAAAGTTTGGATTTCTAGCAGTGTTGCTTGGTTGGCCCTCCCATGAAGATTTTCTTTCAATGGTTTCCACTATGTCCCCAAGTCTATCCATGCCTTTAATAATTGCATCTACTTTTTGTTCAAATGTAGAGGTTCTTCCTTAAAAGTTGTTCTTCTCTCAGATCTAGCCCGGTTTCGTTTAGAAATTAGATTGGCCTCTACACTTACAGCTATGCTCTTCATGTCTTCTAAGATTGGAGGAGCTCTCTCCCTAAGCTGGTAAGCCATGTCTAAATCAAATCCATCAGGAAATTTGATCAAGGCTAAGTCTAGTAGAGGTCTAAGGTTCTGAGGGATAGCATTGTATACATTATTAAATCTGGCACAATAATCTTGGACAATTTCATGTGGGCCTCTTTTCAGGCTTTCATATTCTGATAGGATGTGTAATGGGTCCTTTTTCTTTTCCCATCTATTTAAGAAAGTCTAATAAAGGGCATCTGGATCAGCGATAGTGTTTACAGGGAGGGCCCTAAACCAAGTCCTCACATCACCAATTAAGATCTGGACAAAAATTTTCATCCTGATATCATCATCATCAATTTCATAGTTTTCAAAATAATCTGTCATTTTCTTGGTATGTTGATGAGCAATGTAAGTGCAAATACCATCAAAATAGGTAATTTTGCTCTGATAATCTTGGGGCATAGCCTCTAGATTTGCAGGTAATTGCAAGGGATCATATCGATTTGCCATATTTGCAGGGATAAATGTTACAGCTGGAAGGACAGGGATAACAGTTGAAATATGTGCTATGGATGGAGGAGAGGAAAAGAGGTTTTGGAGTGATGATGGTGAACTAGAAGAAGCTACAGTGATAGGGGAAAGGGCTTGTGATTTTGCAGTAGTAAGTCTAGTTTGGATAGGTGGCTGTTGAGGAGTTTCAAGATTTGAATCAACAGTACTTTCTTGATTTTCAGGTTTTCTAAGGCTCTTAGGAATCAAGTTAGGATTATTAAAGATAGGTGGTGGATTTGGATCTAGATTTGATCTAGTATATCGAACTTTCTTTTTTGGAGCCAGCTTCTAAAAATATATTTTTTGGTATTTTCTTGAAATATTTGAAGGATATAAGTTTTGAAAATACTTTGAAGGAAGCTTTTGGAAACTAGGAGGCATTGGGCTTTCCCTTAGGTATGTTTGAAACAAGGAGACTGATCAAATCTTTGAGACAATTGTTTAAAGCCTAAAACTAGACTAGAGATAGACTGAAGTAGCTTTTATTACTCATGTGATTTCATAGCAAATATAGTTTCAAAGGCTGCTTGGCTAACTTCACGCTCCATCTGTAGCTTTAGAAACTAGACAGCAGTAGCAAACTTTCATTTGGTCCCCAGTGGAGTCGCCAATGATGTTATCACTTCCCCAAAACTTGTGAGAAAAGGGAATACGGCCGAGGTAACCACTAACGAATCTTTCATATGCAGTTTCTAGCCAATCTGCATCCAGAGAGGGCTCTCTCTTTATAATTTAGCTTTGTTTTTGAGGTATTTTAGGCTAGTTATGATGTACAGGGTTTTGTCTTAAATTTTGTTGGATGGTGATCTTAAACAGAGCTAGGATGCAAGTCTAAAACAATTTATTCCATTGGGAAAATGGAGTCTATGAGGATGCACTACTGAGTGTGTTTTCTTTAGTAAAGGGAAATACTACAGAGCAAGATAATCGATCTTGGAGAAATTTTATAATCTGGAAATAGATGGAATGAAAGCGAGTGGCTGAAGGGAAATTAAGAATCCTTCATCATGTTGGCAGAGGGAAAATGCATGAGTATTATCAAGGGGCAGTAAAGAATTCCTTGTTTAACATTCAAAGTGAAAGAATTAGTGGAAACAGGAGCAGCTAAGAATTCCTTTTTATGCTAATTCTGAAGAAAACATAAGTAATAGCAGAGATTGAACACAGAGTGTATTTAAACAAATTCTGGGCTACTCTTTTTCCCTGTTACTAAGATTATGAAACATATATGAAATTAGCAAACATAGAAAACAAAAAACATAGGTTAGAATAACTTATTGATCCATAGAAAGACACAAGAATTCTGTAGCAGGGCCCAGAGCATCAAATCCACATTCAGACGATACAACAACAGTGAACTTCAATAGCCTTTGTATTAAAAATCCCCAAAGTTACAGTGTAGTCCAGAAGAGAAATCACCAACCCGAATACATCTCACAGGGAGGTATTTATACAAAAAAGAGTTACAAAATGTCTTGTGAAGAAAATATCAAGCAATAACTTCATCCATCTACTTTTACAAGGGAAATAAATGTTGTTGCTAACTGGGAGAAATGAATGCAGAAGTAATTTCTGTTGTGCTAGACGCTTTAATTGATGAGATAAGTTTGACTTTTACACCCACGAGTTGGCTGATAGTCTGTCTTTTATTGGCGTTGTTGAGTTGTTGCCCCGACTCCTTCATCTGTGCGTGGGCTTGCTTTAATGTGTTTTGACGTGACTTCCTTCCTCTGTTGTTTTCATTTTTCATGATATGTGGCACATGCATTGAA
>APFE030245690.1:0-31288 GCA_000404065.3 Pinus taeda
CTCATCCCTGGCACATAAAGAACATCCGTCGCCTTCAAGGGAGGTTTGGACACCCTCTGAAATGTCAGTGTCCCCACATTGAATGCTCTAACAACTCTGTCATCACCGAGTACTATCTCCATATCAGTACAACTCTCTAAAAGCTCTAAGTACTCACGGACTCCTGTCATGTGACGTCAAGCCCCACTTTCCACATACTAGATACAAGAAGATGCTCCACTAATCGAGGGAAAGCCATGCTCCCTCTGAACCTGTGTGGTAGGTGATCGTGCACTAAAGGACTCACATGCAGTGAACCCAAACTCCCGGTCAAAATGTTCTGCAAAGTCCTCAACCTTTGTTGAAGCTGACACGCTCTCGTTCTTCCCCTTCTTCTTCTTCTTCTCTGGATGCACAACTACATAGTGTCACATGCACAAACCCCATCAGCAAATTTCATCCATGAACGGGGTAGGCCATTCACTACAATACGCACCAACTCATTGGGTTGAATGACCTCTCTAAATGTTTCCAACTCATCTCTCAGATTAGTAATCTTTGTGAGATATCGAGTTGCGCTATCATTACCCATCTTAATGGTCTTCAGCTTCTCCTTCAGGACCATTTTTCGGTTCTCATTGGTACTCTGGTAGAGATTAGACAATGTTGTCCACATCTCATGGGCATTTCTCTTTCCTCTCAAATGAGGAATGCAGTCGTCTTTGACTCCGTCTAGAATCAGCCTCTTACCCTTATTGTTCTTTTTATTATAATGAGCGAACTAAATAGCATCGATTGGCACAACAACAGGGTTCTGTGTGGTATGCACCATAATTTCCCAGACTTCTGCCTCCTCAAAGATACTTTGCATTCTTTCCTTCCAAATGTTGTAATTGTTATGCCCATCCAACCTACCCTCCACCCTCAGGGTGGTTGAGCCAAGATCTTAGTTCTCACGAGGCACATATAATTGGGGATGTTGATCATAACATTCCTCATATTTATGTAGTGGTGGAAAACATGTATGTTGATCATCACACATATATCGTTGAGAAGGATGATCAACTTTGTCATCAAGTTGCTTGTATTTTGATTGATCCTATATGTAACTATAGTTATATTATTCCTTGCCTAGTGGATAAGTGTGGTTTCAGAAAATAAGTGTATGCAGAATATTGGTTGGTATAGTTGGAGCACATAGTATGCTTTTGGGTATGGATTCGTTGTACTTTCACCAGAGTAAAGTTGATTTATTTGATAAGGCCATTGAGTTCCTAGATGATAACGACAAAAAGAGATTTTTGCAGGGAAACAAGTAGGATACATTAGTGAGGATGTTTACTGCTATGTAGGCTAAGCGTAGTTATAGAAAAGTTTGTGTGATGTTTCTAGTTAATATATCTAGTGACAAGGGTAAAAATGTTAAGGACGCGGGAATATTCAAGAGGTACCTTGTATTGTAGCAGTATCAGAAAGTGTTTCTAACATTGATTCCAGAGGTACCACCTCATAGGGAAGTAGATTTTTATATTGAGTTGGTGCATTAGGGGACTTTTGAGGTCTAAAATGGACCTCCTAAGGAAATTATAAAATAATAGTGGAAATAATAGTCAAATTTCGATCGGAGACACTTGCTGGATGAAATATTTGATATCTCATTCAAGGATTACCCATGTTGCATGCTTCTAATGGACCTAACTACATGAACAATGACAAATACATGAAAAACATGATTGCAATTACACTTTTTCACGTATTTCTCATTTTTCATTTAGCAGGGTCCATCAAAAGTATGAAACGTGGGTTTTCCTTGGATGAGAAATTAAATATTGCATCCAATAAATACTCCTGCTCAAAATTTGAGTAAAACCCGAGGGAGATATATTGAAAATACGAGTTAGAAAAGTTGTTTTCTTATTTCATTACTTTTTAATATTTTTTCTTTTTAACTCCAAAAATGGTGAATCGGCCCCCATGGTTGACATCATTATCTTGAATCCTATTTATTCTTATAAAGTTTATTTTGGTTGTAAATTTTTCTTAGGAGGCCTATTTTAGACCTCAAAATTCCCCTAATGCTAAGGAAAACATCAGCTTCGAAAGTACATTAGATGATGAGTACCCGAGAGCTAGTAGATTACCCCACCATGATAATTGATGGAACTCCATGGTAATCCACTTTACCAACCATAGTCAACATGGTCAATTACATCCATCTATTGTTAAACATTAGAAACCATGGTCAACTAAAATCTCCCTTAGTTAACCATACCTAACCATGTTCAACCATGCAGTTACAATCTCAACCATGGTTGAAAGAGCTTCATGGTTAAACATGGATAAGAATTTCAACCATAGTCAACCAACTCAAAAATGGTCAACCATTGATAACATGATCATTAGTAATTAAACATAGCTAACAATAATTGATAATTCTCAATCCTTATAACCAATGGCCTACCATGCTTACCCACAATCAATTGTCCTCAACCTCTCGTCAACCATGGTCAATCCCCATCAACCTTGTCAACCATGGATAGTAATATTCAATCATCATCCACCATGTTTGACAGTGTGTAACCATTGTTAAACATGGCCATTTGTAGTCAACAATAATGAAACTCAACCATATGTTGACCATACTCAGTTGACCACAATGAACCTTATCTATATATATTCAACTATCATGCACCATAAATGACTTGGGAATCCATTGTGAGTAAATCCATTTTCACTAATGGTCTCCAAGACCTGCATGGTGAATACTGGTCATCCGTGGGAAAAATTGTTGAATATGGCTAACCATACTCAATCAAACATGTACACTCATAATGAACTATATATTGATCACTTTCAACCATGTTTCACGAAGTCAACTATGGTGAGACATGGTTAAAGAAACATATTGCTGGCTAAACATGGTAAAACATTATCACCCACTAAAACCCATGTTTAACCATACATAAACTTCATTAGTGAGTCACTACCATGGTCAACCATAGAAAACGATGGTCAACCATATCCAACCGTGGTCACCTCTGTTAAACAATAATCAATGTATAACTCATTAACCATTAATGTAACATTTTTCTATCATTAGCAGAAATGATAATCGATGGAACTCCATGGTAAACCACTCTACCAAGCGTAGTCAACATGGTCAATTGTATCCATCTATTTCTAAACATTGGAAACCATGGTCAACGAAAATCTCCCTTAGTTAACAATACCTAACCATGTTCAACCATGCAATTATAATCTCAACCATGGATGAAAAAGCTTCATGGCTAAACATGGATAAGAATTTCAACCATAGTCAACCAACTAAACAATGGTCAACCATTGATAACATGATCATTAGTGGTTAAACATAGTTAACATTAATTGGTAATTGTCGATCTTTATCACCAATGGCCTACAATGCCTACCCACAATCAATTGTCCTCAACCGCTGGTCAACCTTGGTCAATCCCCATGAACCTTGGTCAATCCCCATCAACCTTGCGAGCCATGGCTAGTAATAATCAATCATGGTGCACCATGTTTGACCGTCTTTAACCATTGTTAAACATGGTCATTTGTAGTCAACAATAATGAAACTCAACCATATGTTGACCATACTCAATCATATTTATCCATAGTTGACCACAATCAACCTTGCTATAAATAGTCAACTATAATGCACCATAAACAACTTGGGAAACCATTGTGAGTTAAGATTAGATATGGTCAATCCATTTTCACTAGTGGTCTACATGACTTGGATGGTGAATAGTTGTCACCCATGGAAAACATTGTTGAATATGGTTAACCATACTCAACATGGTCATGTTGGTTAGCCATGGTTCCCACAGTCATCTATAGGTAACACTCACAACCTTAATCAACCATGTGCACTTATAATGAAGTATATATTGATCATATTCAATGATATTTCACCAAGTCAACTATGGTGAGACATGGCTAAAGAAACATAATAATGGTTGAACATGGTAAAACATTATCATTCACTAAAATGCACGTTTAACCATACATAAACTTCATTAGTGAGTCTGTGCCATGGTCAACCATAGAAAACCATGATCAACCATATCCAACCATAGTCATCTCTGGTAAAAAATAGTCAATATATAACCCATTAACCATTAATATAACATTTTTTTAGCATTAACAGTCAATTAACATTAATATTAATCTAAAATTGCATGGTTCACCATTGGGAGCCATGCTCATCATTAATGATAGATTACTATAACTATCTAACAATGGTTACCAAGAGGAAACAATGGTAAACTTAGGTCCACCCTAATCTTTTGTCTTAATTCCTAGTCAACAATGGTAATCATTATAAGTAATGGTCAATTTTTTATGTGTTTATGATATTAGTTCCACAACACGTGGGACCTCTGGGGATCACACGGTGGGCTACAGCCCCCTATTCGTTGCATTGATTACAATAGCAAGGTGTGTACCAATAAATCTACTACTCCAATCATATATGTATAAAGACATTGTAACGCATTGAGGTCCGCTTGATTGCAAACGTGAAATGATGTGTTTGTTTCACTAGAATTTCATTTCACTTGTAATCTCTGCAACCATTTGAAATTTAATTCTAGAAACTTGCACCAAGATATCTGGTACTAATCACTAGCTGACTATAAATAAAAATTTTCCTTGAACTTCCCAATATTTCGTGAATGGAGTGCACCTTTCTGAGAAAAGAATTGCTCCACTTGCTCATTTCACCAGTTTTGTAGTTCTTTCTTAAATATTCTTGATACCATATTCCAAACCCGTTTTAGAAATTTAAGGGTGCTCACAATGAAACCATTTGTCTGCATAGAACTAACACTAGGGTCAAGACCTCAGGTTTAGGTATAGGGGCCAACAAGGTTCCGTTGTACTCTAGCATAACATGGACATTTCTTGCCTCACCCAAAATGGATAAGGAGTCTGACCTACATGAGGGTTTTAAATATAGTATCAAGAAGAATAGGATTAAAGAATTAAGAAGAAGATAACACTGAATCATTCTACAAGGAAGTGAGATTGCAAAGGCCTTACATGTTGTAACAAAGAGAGTGCTTAAATATTTGCATACATAAAAAATTTGAAGAACCATAATAACATGGAAATGTATGTTGAAGTAGTAATATGTATGTAGGTATTATTTGATGCAGTACTAATTGAAAGAGGATTGACCAAGTTTGTGTATGTTTTCTTTTTCTTGAAACTGTGTTTAATTACTAAAACATATTGTTCCTTTATTAGATTTTTACTTACTAAATAATAGATCAATATGTTATTTAAAGACACTAAAACAAATCTCTCAAAAAATAAAATTAGAAATGAACAATAAAATTTTTGCGTCCTTTATCATAATATATATCTTCAATCTCCATAATTTCATTTTCTAAAAACTTCCACATAAAATAATGTAGTTATTTTAGGTAATTGTCAAAAAAAATAATAGAAAGACATAAAATTTAACATTTATAAATTCACTTCATATTGACAATGTTATGAAATCCACTAAACCATCTTTAAAGGTATAATTGTATATATTGAAGCTCATTCTAGCTGATTTCAAGCTAATTAGGGTAAAAGGCATTTTGAAAAAAAACAAACAAACGTGGCAATCAAAACATGGAATTTTAACCACATGGACATCAAAATAAATACAATAAGATTAAAAGAAAGCAGGGAATGACAGTATATAACTGCCGGAATGACAGTATATAATCGCTAGAATGTACTCTCCTTCTACATTACATACATACATCAAGTTTCCAAATTTAAAGTCAAATTACTTCCAACTTCTAACCATCAACCACAACGCAGGTCATCAGTTTTCCTGCAGTTTCTGTTGGAGGTCTTGCTGGTGATCAGGAGGCCTTCTGAACAACATAATGTGCGGCTCAGGGCGGTGAATAGCATAGTGCATCCACCCACGAGACTGCTGAATCCCAATTGCTCGCCATTCATTCTGAATATAATAACAACTGCGTTACTTGTGAACCAACACCATTAAAAACAGAACAAACTAAACTCAACATCTAACAAAATACGAAATAGAAGCAAAGACGACCGGAGGCTTACCTCACTCAGAAGGCGATCCCTAGGAAGTAGCCGCGCAACATCGGGTGGAAGTTTCACATGCCTGAAGATACATATTCTCAAAACATCAGACTCAAAGCTGAGATAGAAAGGGATTTTTATGGAATTTAATCTTCAAACCCTAATCCTAAATTGCAGAGAAATTCTAAGAAAAAAACTCTTAAAATGACAACTGTTTGGACCTGTACTCATTGTTATCGTCGTAGTACTTCTCAGAATAATCAATATGAGGCATTTTTCCGGCCTGCAAAACCCCGAAGCTTCTGAGTGATATAAAATGGCAGACGCGAACCTGCGAAAATAGAATCCCACTTAAGCGAAAACAGAGAAGGGCTGAACTCGGAAGGATTTGGCAGATTAGATTTCAAGATGCGTGAGGGAAAGTCGTTAAAAATGCCACAAAATGCAAATTCCTTTACAGATAAATTGAAAAAGAGAAACAATATGTATAATGTTCATGTTCCAGGCAGCTTTTTAATTTCATTTATTACGCCTAAAGAAATTGGTCGGCTGCGTTTTCCTTTTTTTTTTTTAATGGTTTGTTAATTAGGACATTTGTGATATAATTAAATAGAATCAACGCGGCATTTCGATTAAATATAACTTTTTATTTTACCCCCTTTTAATGCTATTAACTTAAAAAAAAAATAAATTATTTTAATAATTTATTTGGAATAGGGTTTCAGAATTTTTTATTAATATACTCTTTAAATTTAGTTTAAAAGAAGTTGTATCTTTTATTTTTTATTTAATCAATAAAATATTATAGACCAGATTAAAATAAAGTATATATAAAATATTGGTGGCAATGGGGCAATTCAAGTGGTGATAAAGGTGATGTGAATTTATACAAATTAAGAGATCTAAGGTTTAATTCATAAGTGACATGGTTTACATAAAGGAGGATGGTATAATATACTTAGTGTAATAGAAAATAATATATATATATATATGTATTAATATTTTTGTGAAATGTGTTATGGTTTTTGAGCATGTGGTATTGATAAGTTATGGTATTGGTTCAATGTATTGTAACAAAGTCTATTTATACTTTAGGAACCTAACCATCAAAAAGGGTGGATTGTATAGCAACTCAACTAAGTGGTGCTACAAAAGAAACAATATATATATATATATAATATATATATATATATATATATATATATATATATATATATATAATTGTTATATATATAATTTTTTTTTGTGAAATGCGTTATGGTTTTGGCCATTTTGGTATTGATAAGTTATGGTATTGGTTCAGTGTATTGTAACAAAGTCTCTGTATAGGTAGGTTAAGAACCTAACCATGAACAAGGGTGATTGATTGCAACTCAACTAAGTGGTCCACAAAAGAAAACAAATATATATAATATATATATCATATATATATATATACATATATATATAATATATTATATATATATAATTATATTATTTTTGTGAAATGTGTTATGGTTTTCGTGCATGTGGTATTGATAAGTTATGGTATTGGTCCAAGGTATTGTAACAAACTCTATTTATATGTTAAGATCCTAACCATGAACAAGGGTGGATTATATCGCTAGATTTTAGAGGAACTCATCCTCCTAATAATAATCTCAAATGACGATCTTATCGTTAAACACGAGGGACCTAACATGACCCTAATCTAGAATATTTTTGGAGTACATTATTCACTCAAAAAAGTCGGATGTGGTAGAGCGATTAAAGAAGCTAATTATAACATATTTCATCACATATATTTTTAATGAGGATGTTATTATCGTTAATTGGCATGAAGTGAGTGACTCTAAAGCATTACATTTTAAATTTAATCACATGTTGTTGAATGAACTCAGATTTAACGAATTAGTCTATCACATATGATCTCTTACCTTGCATAGTCCAGGTATAAACTCTATGGAAAATGTATGTGATAGGCTCAATTATCTGAAAAAAGGTAAGAGGACGAGGTTAGATAACAAAATGAAATAAAAATCTTTATGGAAAGCTAGATGCATAGAGAATAACATCTCAATCCTAATGGATACCTTGCACTCAGATTTTTTCTCAGTAAAAACAAAGAAGGATTTGTTGGACCTCGTGGAATGGAGACATTATATACTAAAAGTATAGGGAGAAGAGTGTTGATTAAAAGGAAGAATGATGTGGATTCAAAGCGGAGATAAAAAGACTAAATTTTGCCATAGGAAAGCATGAAGAGAAAGACTCTTAATTTGATGTGGTCTATTAAGGATGGGGACATGAAATTCATTGCAACTAGGAAGGGCATTAAAAGGGAGGTAGTCACATATGTTAGCTCTCAACATAGGGAGTCACGTACCACCAACATTGATGACCGAATGGACAACATGATGGGTCCAAACCTATTAGACATGGCAAAAGAATCAAGTGGGGAATTTTGAAATAAGGAATTAACAAGAGGGGCATGACAATCAATAATTAGTGAGATTTTATAACTTTAAGCTCAATTCTTTACACCCTTTCACTCTTGTCAATTACTTATGTGAGAGTTCTTAAAACACTCAACCTTCCACACTATAATTCGTTCCTCCATAGAGATTGGAAATTCGACCTTGAGAGTGGAAAACCATTGGCCCTCAAGAATAGCTCTATAATCAACCATCTAACCATGACTAGAAAGTTTTAAAATGTGTGCTATAAATCCTTCCAAAATAAGCCAAAACAACATTCCAAAATAATTCAAAATTCGTTCAAAAATGTGCCAAAAAACATTCCTAAGAAAGTCTCTCTAAATGAGCTAATCTTCACTTTTGGTACATCATGTGTGAACCTTAGAGCTCATGTTATTGACAGTTAGTGGGTTCACCATTCTATCTTGTAAAAACATGGTCTCGTACCTTGCATAATATAGGTATAAATTCTATGGAGAATGTATGCGAGAAGATCAATTATCTCAAAAAAGGTTTGAGGATGAGCTTAGATAAGAAAATGAAAGAAAAACCTTCATGGAGAGCTGGATGAGATAGAGAATAACATCTCAATCCTCGTGGATCCCTTGCACTCAGATTTTTTCTCAGTAAAAACAAGGAAGGATTTGTTGGACCTTATGGAATGGAGAAATTATTCATTAAAAATATAGAAAGAAGAGTGTCGATTAAAAGGCGGAATGATGTGGATTCAAAGTGGAGATAAAAAATCTAAAATTTTCCACAGGAAACAATTAAGAGAAAGACTCCTAATTTGATTTGGTCTATTAAGGATGGGGACATAAAATGCCTTGTAGCTAAGAAGGGCATTCAAAGAGAGGTACTTAGATATGTTAGCTCTCAATATAAGGAATCAGGTAACACAAACATTGATGACCAAATGGACAACATGATGTGTCCAAACCTATTAGACATGCCAAAAGAATCACGTTAGGACTGTTGAAATAAGGAATTACTAAGAGGGGCACGTGAATCAATAATTAGTAAGATTTTATAACTTTAGCCTCAATTATTTACTTCCATTCACTCTTGTCAATTACTTGCATCAGAGTTCTTAAAACACTCATCCCTCCACACTATAATTCATCCCTCCATAGAAATTGGAAATTCGACCATGAGAGGGGAAAAAACATGGCCCTTAAGGGTAGGTCTATAATCAGCCATCTAACCAAAACTAGAAAATTTCAAAAGGTGTGTCGTAAATCCTTCCTAGACGCATATACAATCACCCTACCATGTTGTGATAATATTTCACCCAATCCATCTTTTGATGCATCGGTACATACTATGAATGGTGTTATGAAACCAGCTCAAGAAAAGATAGAAAAGATAGATCAACGCCTTAGAATTCAGCCTCTTTGAGGGGGCAACCTCCTTTACATTACATAAATAAACAATTCTTGGATTATTCAAATGAAAAAACCTCCTTTCTATATATAGGAGTCTAAGGAGTCACAATATAATCATGTCGACCTAACAATAATAATATAAGGCCACAAAAATAGCAATAGAGGGATTCTATGGGGCACAGTAATAACAATATGGGGGCAATAGGGGCACAACAATATTAATAAGGGGTATAACTACAATAGTAATGGGGTAATCACTAGTATTATAGGGACCGAACATGCCCTTCTCCTTCAAAAAAGTGTTGTCCTCAATGCTTGAGTGCTTATGGATACTCCCGCATAAAATTCTCATCCTCCCATGTGGAATCTTCAGCGTATAAGTTCTTCCACTTGATAAGATACTCTGAAATTGAACGATTTTGTAGTTGTCTAGTTCTTGTTTCTGTGACTGCTTCTGGTTCCAATATAATTTTTCCTTCCCCATAAAGTTCTGGCAATATTGTTTGAACTAGGAGCTTGTCGCCTATAACCTTCTTTAAACATGAAACATGGAAAACTTGGTGCAATCGAGAAGGTGCACGAAGCTCCAATTTGTATGCCGTAGTACCAATCTTTTGCAACGCCTTGTACGGACCATAATACTTTGGTGATAATTTATTATCCTTCTTAGCTTGCTTGAGGGACATTCGCTTATATGGTTGTAGCCGTAGGAATAAGCAATCACCTACATCAAAACTTCTTTCACTGTGATGTTTATTTTCCTGTTGTTTCATTCTATTCTATGCCAACACGAGGTTATCCTTTAAGAGTTGGAAGACTTGTTGTTGATGTTCGATGTGATGCTCCACTGCGGGAACCTTAGAATTTTCTCTTAAATATGATGTGATGGATGGTGGTTGATACCCATAAAGTGCCATAAATGGGGTCATTTTTGTTGATGTATGGAAGGAAGTGTTATACCACCATTCAGCCAGAGGCAACCAATTGACCCATTGTGTTTGTTTATCAGATAAAAAGCAACGAAGATATCCTTCCAAATATTTGTTTATTATTGCAGTTTTCCCATCAGAATCAGGATGATAAGATGAGCTATGAGCTAACTGAGTACCAAGACAAGAAAATAATTTTGTCCAAAAATTTCCAGTGAAAATGGGATCTCTGTCACTTACAATAATCTTTGGGTTTCCATGTAGCTTTTTGAAGTATTTAAGGCTATCATGATCCGTTTTTACCTTGAAGTGTCTTCCCATTAGGTAGGGTCGCCATTTCTTAAGTGCATGGACTATTGCCAACATTTCCTTCTCATAAATAGCTTTGCTTAAAAACATTCCCTTGATTGGACAACTTTCGAAAGCAATGGGCTTTCATCGTGCATTAGAACAGCACCAATTCCATTTCCTGAAGCATCACATTCCACAATAAAGGTTTTCGTGAAGTCCGGTGTAGCTAAGAGCGGTGCTTGGCACATTGCCTCTTTAAGATGTTCGAAGGCCTTGTTGCTTCCGGAGTCCATGAAAATGCATCTTTATTCCGTAATGTTCTTAGAGGTGATGCTATTCTCCCATAATTCTTAACAAACTTGCGATAATACCCTGTCAACCCGATAAATCCTCGCAGATGCTTTATGGATGTGGGGATTTTCCATTCCTTAATGGCTTTAATTTTGCTAGGGTCTACGTTAACTCCTTCATGAGATACAATATGACCCAAATATTCCACCTCCTGGACTCCAAAGAAACATTTGGATCTTTTTTCATATAATTGTTTCTTCTTCAATAGTTGTAGCACCCTGTCAACATGTTCAACATGATCCTTCCAAGACTTGCTGTAGATTAGTATATCATCAAAAAATACTAACACAAATTTTCTAAGGAATGGTTTGAAAATTGAATTCATCAAACCTTGAAATGTTGAAGGTGCATTGGTAAGGCCAAAAGGCATGACCAAATATTCATAATGACCCTCGTGAGTTCTAAATGATGTTTTTGGAATGTCTTCAATCTTCATTCTGATTTGATGATATCCTGAATGAAGATCGAACTTGGTGAAGTAAATTGATCCATGCAATTCATCCAGTAATTCATCAATGACAGGAATGGGGAACTTATCTTCAATAGTGAGCTTGCTGAGCTCCCTATAATCCAGACACATGCGCCATGATCCATCCTTCTTATGTACCAAGACTGCTGGAGCAGAGAAAGAACTTTGAATCGGTTGAATTATACCAGCCTCTAGCATTTCTACAATGATATGTTCAATTTCACTCTTTTGGACATAGGGATATCTGTACGGCCTGATGTTTGGAGGAACACATCGTGGAATCAGATGAGTAGCATGATCATGATCACGCATAGGTGGGAGACCTTTTGGAGTCTCAAATACCTTGGAATTATTGTCTAGGACTTTTTGGAGATCTCGAGAAATAGATTATTCCGATGTGGAAACATCTAGCGAGCATAATTGTACAATTACACCTCTTTGCTCCTTTTTTAGAAGCTTTGTCATACCATCAGAGGTGATTATCTTTCCTGGTTTCCCTCCAATACCCCTTAATTCAACTTCCTTTCCTTCCGTAGAAAACTTCATGAAAAGTTCTTGAAAATTAAAAGCTATTGTACCCAGGGTTTGTAGCCATTGGACTCCTAGTACAACATCAGAAGCTCCCATTGGAATGGAAAGCATTGGGGTAGTCAATACATATTCTCCCATAGATTGCTTGATATTATGGCACTTTCCAAAGAAATTTATTGTTCCTCCATTTGCAGTCATCATTTGACACTGTGGTGCTGGATATAGGAAGAAATTCAATTCTTTTGTTCTTCATCAAGGCTTTGTTCCTAGAGTATGTCCTCTTCGTTTGACGTTTCTTGCTCCTTTTCTTCTTCCTCTTCACAATCTATGTAGAATAATTTCTTCTCGGCACACTTATGACCATTAGTGTATTTTCTATGACAACTGTAACAAAGCCCTTTTTATCTTTCTTCTTCCAATTGTTGTGGTGTCAGCCTTATAGGTTCTCGAACACTAGGGGAAACAACACTTCTATCTTTATAGTTGTGAGTGGTATGCTTCCTGGTTGCCATAACTTTGCTTTCCATTTTTCTTGCTAACCTGAATGCCTTCTCTAATGAATCAGGTTCCCAAATGCGAACATCATGTTGGATATTATCCTTTAAAGACCCTATGAACACATCAATCCTATGCTCCTCTGGAATATCTTTTACCCTTATGTTCAGTTTTTGGAACTCCTCAATGTGCTCCATTATTGAACCCGTTTGTTTGAGACTTATCAATTGGCTAAAAAAAGTGATGCTTTTTGTATCCTCATAATGTGCTGTCAATTCTTCCATAAAAATTTCCGAAGTGATAATTTATTTATGAGAGCAAAGCCATTGATACCATACAAACTGATTTGGTTCCAAATATAAAGTTGCAATAGGTACCTTTTGTGTGTTTTGCACATTATTGAAATCGAAAAATTGCTCCATTTGTATTATCCATGTTGCGGGATCCTTGCCATCAAACTTCCTCATATCTATTTTTGGAATATGGTGGGTCTTCGATCCAACATTAGATTCTATCGAATCATGAGTAATATTTCTTTTGCTCTCCTCATGGGTTTCCTTTACTACCCTTTCACCATTAGTGACCATTTCTTATAGCAACTTATTCATATTTATCTTTAATACTTCCATCTTATCATCTATGCCATCCATTTTAGTGTCCATGCCATTCATCTTAGCTTCCATGCCTTTCTTTAAACAATCCATCTTAGCTTCTACAACCTTCTTTAGACCATCCATCTTAGCCTCTACGTCTTTCTTTAAACCATCCATCTTATATTCTGTTACATTTTGTGCAAGTGACACTTGTTGCACTTGGTCTCATAATTTTGATATATCATGTTGCATTTCTTCCTCTTCTTCATGAGTCATGTTAGAGGTTTCATGTTGCTTACTAGGTGTTTGCATTTTCTTTCCTCGGGGCATCAATTATCGATAATAATGCTTTTCTATGCCCTTTGAATTCCTTCAAACTAATTTTTCAAACCAATCTTATGCAAAGATTTAAAAAAAATACACACCTTTTTTCACTTTGTAGAAGCTTGATATTGAATCTGATGTATCTCTGTAATTTCACATCATCTAGTTCTGAAATTGTGACATGTAGTAGCCCTCTACATCTTCTTTCCAATTCCACCATTCTGATCCAAATTGAATTCTCCAATGAAGAGTTATGCACAATCTCCAAACATGACCTGATTATAGACCTTTCCAGAAGAGTGAACTTGTATGAAGTGCCACGTGTCATTGTTTCAACCTTTGGCTTTGAAAATATATACAAGAAACTATAGTCAGTTCTCTTTATGTACCTTCTTACAAAATTTCAATCTGATGCTCAGAGAGAAAGCTATGACGAATTTCCCCAGGTCACCTATTAGGAATGTAACTCAAGAGTCTGCAAAAATACCAACTTCCTCAAATCATATCTCCGTAAATATAGTGCAAAAAGCTCTGAAATTTGGACCCAAGGTTTAGTGCGATTTCGTCTAAAATGGTTTTTTTTTTGCTTCTGAAACGTCACAAAAAAAAAATTTATTGTGAAAATGCCATGATGACATATTTGGAGCAGTGAAACCCTAGAATCCAAAGCTCTAATACCAAATGTTATGAAACCAGTTCACAAAAAGATAGAAAAGATAGATCAACGCCTTAGAATTCAGCCTCTTCGAGGGTGCAACCTCCTTTACATTACATGAATGAACAATTCTTGGATGATTCAAATGACAACTCCTTCTATTATAGGAGTGCTACATGGTCCATATAAACCAAGTCCGACCTAAATAGTATATAAGGCACAAAAATAACAATAGAGGGATCTTATTGGGGCACAGTACATAACAATATGGGCAATGGGGCAGATTAACAATATTAATAAGGGATACAACTACAATATTAATGGGGGCATCACTAGTATTATAGAGACCTAACAAGGGATATCTACCTAATACTATGGTGAACATGTCTACTGGGCTGTTAGATGAAAGGATGATGATAGACTAGAGCTTGCCAGCTGTGTGTTGCCTCTACTACAAATACTAAGAAGTTAGATTACTTCTAGAAGCCAAATTCACACCAATTCGAACCCAATTTGAAATAAATATTCTCGATATGATCTTAACCAATTTGTATTAATTCTAAATTTATACACCATGTTACAATCAATCTAGTTAATTAGGAGCAGTGTTTCTACTATAAAATGGAGAGTTGTGTATTGATAGGTGGAGCACAAAGAAAATACTACGAACTCAAGATTGAAATCGAGCATGTACATCGCATTTTGGAGAATCGATTTCAACTGCACCCTGAGAGGAATCTAAGCCCAGTGGAATGATCCCTGGAGGGGTACACTAGAGCCCAACATTTAATTGTTTAGCACTTGTGTAATGTGATTTCAGTAGTAGAATGATTCTGCAGTTAATTTACATTTACAAACTATTTTGAATTTTTGAAGATGGTGTTCTGATTTAGCTTTTTTATAGGAAGATTGAGTTGGGTGGTTGCAGCCATCAGCCAGTTCGTTACTAAATTGCTTAGGATTTATTTATTTCACTGTGTTTGGTTTCATGTGTAAGTGATTTAAATTCTGATTCTGCAATTTCGTTTTTTTTTTTTTTTTAGATCTCCTTTATGTTTTGATATTTAATTATGCAAGTTTGATTCATGAATTCAGTGATTTCATTATTCTATAATTTATTTCTGAGTATATTTAGTTAGCAAACATTTATTTTATTTGTGTTCTACATTTCCACTATTTGTTGTGTTCAATTCATTATCTAACAAAATAGATTTTCAATTGCAGGGATTTATAATGGAGATAATAATTATGATATGATCATTGGAAACTTTGATTTAATTAATTAATATTATTTTGGCATTCATAAGCAATTTTAATTCTGGTATATTAAATGTTCATCATTATAATTTAATGCCAGAATTAGCATGAGGAGACTTTCAGATCAAGTTCATGAATTGTCTAGCAAAACTCTTTGAGAATATCTCCGGTCAACAAACTTAAATGTCTTAAATTGAACATTGCAATTCATTTCTAGTAGTAAGAAGAATTTAATGATTTTTCTTAACTACAAATTTTAAAATAGTTGAAATTGAATTTGTTTCATGCTTTCATATTTGTAGTATAGTTGTAGTCTTTTAAGAAACTTTGCATTCTTTATTTGTTGCAATGTGTTTACTTCGTAATGGTTTTTCTTGAATGATTTCCTTTTCAAATTGTTTGTAGGATTTCAATTTTAAAAATCCCTGAGGTCATATTCTAACATATATTGTGCTATGTCTCTAAATCTTACAATCCTGAATTGACAATTTAAATGTTGGCGTAACTATCTCATTTATACCTCCCAACATTTTTGCATCATTGCATGGGAGGCGTTGTAGGATAAGGCCTTATGATTTGTTATTCTTTATTTTCACAATTGAATATTTATATTAATGAGATTCCCCTTTCTTGCTGAAGGATATTGGACGGTATTACCAAAAAGCTCACAGGGTATATTTTCCTTACTGCAAAGTGTGGTTATTTTCTTTACTGCAGTTGAGATTAATTGATTTATTTTTCCCACTTTTACCATCGCAGGGCAACTAGAGGTCAGAGATGAGGGTAATACGTGAGTGAAGAGCCATGCATCCACCTTTGTTTGGGTCACTCCAAAGTTTGGTTGTCTACGTAAATGAAGATTTTCAAGTTTGGTGCTAACAAGACTTTCTAGCTAGCATGAAAATTTCAGGAAGTGTGATGCTATTCCAAGAATTATCTCAAATTATAGCAGAAGTTGGGGTCTATGCTTCATAGAAATATCACATTTTAGCATCGATTAGAGAAAGGTTTATTCCTCTATAAGAGAAGATTCATGAAGATCCGAAATATCTTCGTAAGGAGACCGAGAGGTTGTGCATCATGTTTGATGAGGAGAAGCCATTAGAAGTAGAACATCTATCTAATATGGCCTGCACTTTAGAGGATAAGCAAGGAAATGTGGAGGATCTTCACAATGCATTGGATGTTCCCCATGAATCAAGTAACCAAGAGTATATGGATCCCAAAGAACCTTGGTTCCAAATGACTGTCAGTATCCACAATTTGTAGCATCACATCAGTTAGTCTAGCTCATATCTCATGTTCTAGTATTTTCTTGTATATACTTTTCAAATTTGAACATGAGTAGGATTATCCTTTTATTGCACACATGGATGCATTGGAAGTACTCCTATACTTAAAATGGAGTCTTCCTCTTCTTAGGGTAGAGTAGGGTAGAAGAATAAATTAATAAACTTGTTATAATAACGCTATTAGGGTTTTGAATTTCAAAGAATTGCACTAAAACAATTTTTTATTAGTTGTTAAAACACACATCTGTGACAAATCTTGTTGAGTATGATTCACGCTAATACGTCATGATTCTGCGAAAGTAACCATGATTAATTACTTCAATGAGTTGTCATCTAAGATAGATATTTTTCCAGTTTCCCTTAGAAGGTACTAAAAGAGAGCCCCCTATGGTGGACCACTCTTGTAAATTATCATAATGAGTTGTTCATGAGAACACTAGAATTATTAACTCAAAGAATATTTCAACCATTATCTGGGATATTTTTAATAAGTATTTATGGTAGAGGAAATAGCCAGTAATGATTAGTCATTAAAAGCTTTTCACGCCATCTCGTACTCTTAAGGAGTAGATTTGTCTCCCCTCTTATTAAGTAACCTTTAAGGTTAATCATAATCAAAGTTTACAAAATATTTAGGAGAGGTTAGGAGGTCTCGTGATGAGTCGACCTACCATGATCATGAGAAATAACATGCATGCCATTACTGCTGCTGGTGACCAAGCCAGAGTAATGGCTTCTAGCTAGAAAGATGGAAGATAGGAGGTCTCATCACGAGCCGGCTTGTTCATCCATGATACTTCTTGTGAGTGGAACTTCCATCATCTGGTTACCAAGCCAGGATAGTGGCCTTCATCTAAAAGTCAAATAACCTAACTTTGAATCTATATCTAGTAAGTGGGACATAGGCATTTCATTGGGTTAAAAGACATCCATGTTGAGGTTATAGACACCTATCAGTAGCAGGGCCATGTCTGTGGTATTAAAGTTAATTTTCGTACTAAGATTTACTCAGTTATCCTTTTCTTTCCCTGAAACTCGTTATTTTAATTCTTGGACAATGGTTTTAAGACGATTTGAACATGATGCTTTGAGTTCTACTTTTCAAAAGTCAAGAATCTTTAATGATGTGGTATCATTAGTGAAGGTAATTCGTTGTACTGATTAAGGAGAAATTTAGTTTTGCATCTAGATGACGATGAAATTTAGAATGTTCAATAAAGAGGTTGTTGATTGGTCCAGGAAAGTGTCATAAGGCTCAATTTTTATTTCCCTTTTTCTGGTATCACAACCCACTCTAATTTTCATGGTAATTAGAGTGATGAATTACTCAATGATGACTACTCACAAGGTGTTGATTGAAAACCATGTGCATTGATTGTGGTTGCCTCTAAATACGTGCTACATAGTCTAGGTATAACATTGCTATAGTAAAAGAAGGAATATTGCGGTAGTCTTCTTGAAATTGCACCTTTTCAGCAAAAAATTGATTGCTATCATAAGACTGTGGGTAGAAGAAAAACAGAGATTTCATTTGAGACAAGACAACAGGTATGTGCAATACTCTTTCTCCATAATGTCTTATTTTTGTACCTGGTCTTGTTTTATCATTCCTACTTTCGATAAGAGTTGTAATATGGTTTTAGTGGGTATTGTAATAATTATTTTGTAGGCTAATGAGTGCTTTAAAATAGCAGGCATCTTCATATTTACTTGCTAAAATTTTTGTTGACACTCTTATCGAAAGCATAGTTTGATATTTAAACATTTTCCCTACCTTCTTTCATGATTTCCTCATTTAATGGTTTGGCTTGCACGAGGACGTCCAAGAAGAGCAGTGTGCGGGGATGTTTAGCTACCTTTTTATCTAGATTTTTACAATTTTTTTCAAATAATTCTATGCTTGTGACTAGTGCTTTTAATCATTATTATCTTATTAAGTTGATAGTTAGAGGCATTCAGAAGAAATAGCTATTAAATTATGAATTATTCTTGTTAGTTAATTTGAAGAATGTTTTTTGTAAATGTCAATAATAATATACCTTCTTGGTGGCAGATGAATAAGACATGTACTAACAGTTTTCATAACAACAATGCAGGAATGCTTCGTAAAACACATTTGAGTACGGACTCATCTCATGAACATAAGAAGTAGCTTGAATTCAATGACAAAGATTAAGAACTACATCCCGCACCTTTTACTGAGCCTCAAGATGAAATTGTGCACAGAGGTTGCTGAAAAACACCCACGCAATGTCACTTTTATGTTAATGGCCCTCATTGGTGAATTGTCATAATCGTTGCCAAGGAATCTTGGAAAGAAATTGTACCAAAAAATTTGTTGTATCAATGATTGATCCTAATGTAACAATTTCCAAGAAATGCATTTTTTTCCCTAATGAATTTTCCACTAGAACTACTTGTACATGACTATGGTGTGAGGAATTATTGTGGCAACATATTCCCAGATGATCTAGTTAAAAATCAATGGCTTTAGAGAAATATTATTACCCCAACAGCAAAGGAAACAGATCAATATTTTTTTACTTATTCTGAATTTGTGCCCATATCTACACCTCTCCTTCAGTGGTTGATCTAGATGGTGATGGTTATTTGGACATTCTTGTTGGAACTTCATTTGGCTTCTTTTATGTTTTAGACCACCATGGAAAAACAAGGGAAGGCATATCTCTTTAATACTATGGTGAACATGTCTACTGGGCTATTAGAGGAAAGGATGATGATGGACTGGAGCTCGCCAGCTGTGTGTTGCCTCTGCCAGCAGTACAATGAAGTTAAATTACTTCTAGAAGGCAGATTCGCATCAATTCGAACTCAATTTGAAATAAATCTTTTTGATGTGATCTTAACAAATTTGTATTAATTTTAAATTTATACACCATGTAACAATCAGTCTGGTTAATTAAGAGAAGCACTACTGCTATAAAATGGAGATTTGTGTACTGATAGGGGGA
Source organism: Pinus taeda (assembly GCA_000404065.3). Lineage (NCBI taxonomy): Eukaryota > Viridiplantae > Streptophyta > Pinopsida > Pinales > Pinaceae > Pinus > Pinus taeda. Next base: position 20,061 of record APFE030245690.1, read on the forward strand.
TCATAGAGAAAAGACTATAGGTTGGAGATTGAAATTGAGCATGTACATCTCATTCTAGAGAATTGTTTTCAACTGCGCCATGAGATGAATCTGAGCCCAGTGAAATGATCCTTGGAGGGGACCACTGGAGCCCAACATTTAATTTTATAGCTTTTGTGTAATGTGATTTTAGTAGCAGTATGATTCCGCACTTAATTTACATTTACGGTCTATTTGGAATTTCTGAAGATGGTGGTTTGATTTATTTCTTTTACATGAAGATCAAGCTGGGTGGTTGGGCCCATCAGCCAACTCGTTACTAAATTTCTTAGGATTTATTTATTTCACTGCATTTTATTTCATGTTAGTGTGATTTATTTTACTGCATTTGATTTCATGCATGAGTGATTTAAATTTTGATTCTGCAATTTTGTTTCTTTGTTTTGATATTTAATTATGCAGGTTTGATTCATGAATTTAGTGATGTCATTATTCTTGAATTTATTTCTAAGTATATTTAGTTAGCAAGCATTTATTTTATTTCTATTTCTCATTTCCACTATATGATGTGTTCAATTCATTGTCTAATGAAATACATTTTCAATTGCAGGGATTTATAATGGAGATAATAATTATGGTATGATCATTGGAAACTCTGATTTAATTAATTATTATTATTTCGGCATTCATAAGATTTTTTAATCTTTGGATTTAAAATATTCATCATTATAATTTAGGCCAGAATTAGCATGAGGAGACATTTAGTTCAAGCATATGAACTGTCCAACAAAACACTTTGAGAATATTTCCGATCCAAAATTAAATTTCTTAAATTAAACACTGGAATTCCTTTCCAGTAGAAAGAAGCATTTAATGATTTTTCTTAACTACAGATTTTAAAAAAGTTGACATTGAATTTGTTTCATAGTTTCATATTTTTTCTATAGTTGTAGTATTTTAAGAAGCTTTGCATTCTTTATTTGCTGTATAGTGTTTACTTCAGAATGTCTTTTCTTCAAGGATTTCCTTTTCGAATTCTTTTTAGAATTTTTATTTCACAAATCACTGAGGTTGTATTTTGGCATATATTATGCTACTTCTCTAAGTCTTATGACCTAAGATTGAAAATTTAAGTGTTGATGTAAATCTCACATTTATACCTCCCAATAGAGGTCATAGCATGCATCGTTGATATGGCCTTGAATTGATGACTAGACCCTAGTTAGAGTGATGTTTATGTGTTGATACATTTAATTGTGTATGTCTATATGTTGTTATGATTGTGTTATACATGCATCACACTAATTTAGTGATCTTGTAGACAAGGTATTCTCCCCAAGTTATACGAAGATACGTTAGTTTATTGTGATTTGGTTTATCTGACATATTATGCATTATAGGAAGAAATATCAACTGGATAGCAAGATGGTTGACTACAAAGACACTCCCTATGAATCCGAAGAGTAGTATGGTGTTGGGAATCCTTCTGATTTGGTATTGACTCTAAGAAGCTTAAAGGAAAAGATGAGGAGTTGTTCGGAAGATAATGATTGGATCATATAGGCAGAAGAGAAGCAAGCAGAGGCTAAAGCTATACTTATTCAAAGTTTGTCAAACTTGCAATGACAAGAACCACTTTAGATCAACCATTGTTATAGACATATTTGGGAACTGAAACCCCAATCACATATGTCCATAAAAAAAGGGCTTCTAAGTCCCTAAAAGTGTTGTTTCATACCCTAAAGGGGCAAGGTCAGCTGATTACATCATCTCCCAGAAGTTCTCCATGAAAAACTGCTCTGAACAGGTCAAAACTGGACCATATAGACTGCTCAGTGCTAAGCGTGCGATGCATCTCACTTGCCACATGCAAAAAGTGCGATGCATACTGAAAATCCCTTCTGTGGGGTGCAATGAGTGAGAGAAAACAAATGGCAGAAGAAGTTGGCTAGGTGGAAACCTAGAGAATCTTCTAGAAACTGCCCATTTGACACATGCCTCTCTGAATTCACCCAGGGATGAGTAAGAGATCATGAATCTCCAAGTGGAACCAAGAACTATCAAAGAGAGGACACTAATCAAAATCCCAGAAGCTGACTCACCCACCTACAAAAATCTATATATGGATCCCTCATCCTAGAGATCCAGGGACTAGAATCTTGTATTTTGTAAGGAAGTGTTGTTGCTTTCTTTGAGGAACATCATAGTGTTGGGTGATCTAAGCTTTTCATGAGGTGAAGAAGGGCTTTCATGCTGGGAGGATGACACTGGGTTAGATCAATGGGTTGTAATCCTCTCTTCTACTCTTTCTATCAATAAATCTATTTGAGTTTTCCTCCACATTCTTGTATGTCTGAGTTGATATATGCATTGGCATGGTCAATATATATCTGACCCTATATTGCTTATGATTATAGATCTCTATGCTTTGATGGTATTATGCTGCTTTGACTCTACAGGTGTTCTTTGAAGCGGGACAAGCAAAGAAGGAGTGGTAAAGATCTGTCAAAGGGGAGAGGAAACAAGCAAGGAGCCAAGCGAAAGATTTAGGTTGGTACTCTTTGCTTCTCTCCCATCTACTTCTCATAAAGGAAAACACAAGTGACTTTAGTTTGTTTGTTTCTAAGATAGCTACCCATCTTATTGGGACTAGCAGCTTTGAATGATCACTAGATTTCCTGATAACAAAATGGCGACTCCACTGGGGAGAGAATAGCTTGTTTGCTTGTCTATATTTGTTTTCTTTATAAACTATAGACGGAGCCTGAATTTAAGCTAGCTAGCCTTCAAACCACATTTGCTATGCAAGTGCAAAGTAGATCAATGTTGATTCAGTCCATCTCTGTGTTTTCTTTATAAACTAAACAATTGATTTGAAAACATCCTAATTGCCCTAGTGGTGCCTCATGTAACCTCATTAGATCACCCCCTATGCTTTTTATTTACTGACTATCATTAGCTCAGTCTAAATCCCTAAACGAAGCTGCAAATTGTGACCAAAAACCAAGTTAAAGTCTCATCCCTGGACCATCGCACTATCTCCTTTTGATAGTCTGGATGCATTGTACCTCTCGTGTGCAGTAGGTGAGATGCATCCCTGTTTCCCTGTGTTACACGTGTGATGATCAGATAAGACTGTTTCTGCCTCCAGATTTTGGTTTTTTCTTCACTCTCTTTAGCTTTATTCAAGATTTTTGTTGTCTATGATTAGTATATCACTATTGAAACTCCCTTCCTTTGCATTATGTAGCCTCCATTGTACAAAGAATTGTGAATTTTTTTTATGTATTTTTTTCCATTTATAGTTTTCCTTTACAAAGAAGTAGCTTAATCGAACTGTCGTCTTTTGATTTGGAAGTGTCGCAAGTGTCATTTTCAGTCAAAGAAAAGAATCCTACTCTTATTGATGGTTGATTACACTATTACTCTTGTATTTGATTTGAATTAATAGTATTTCAAGTGTCGAAATCAGTTTTCAAATTGAAGTTGAAAGTGTCATCTTAGCCTTCTTTTCGTTTTTTAAATTTGAAATCACAAAGTGTCATCTTAGCCTTCCTTTCGTTTTTTGAATTCGAAATCACAAAGTAGTCTTCCTTTCGTTTTTGAATTCGAAATCGTAAAGTATCGTCTTAGTATTCCTTTCATTTTTTGAATTTGAAATCGCAAAGTGTCATCTTCGTCTTCCTTTCATATTTTGAAGAGAAAATTGTTAGTATTGTCGCTTTGAAAGAAAAGATAATTCAGATTTGTACTTAGCATTCTTTTCGTCATTCACACATTAAGAAAGCAGAAAACAAATACATGCATGTGCATTTGCATTTAGACTAATTGTTGATTTTGATTTAGGACAGTGCATCTAGTGTGTGCCACGAGGATATGTTGAAAGAATCTCGCTTCTCTTTCCTTAGTAGCTAGGATTTTCATTACAGAAAATAAGAGTAAATGACTATTTATCATTTTAGATTGGATATTTAGGAATTGTATATCTACATCACGCGGTGAACCTTAAAGGAAAACTTCTTAAGAAAGATCAACTGTAAAAAAAATTCAATGAACATAAAGATGCTATGGAACCTAACACACAACATTTAGGAGTCTAGGCTAGAGATGTATTCCAGTGTCGTAAAGCCTGGTAACTATCGCTTTCATCGTAGGTTGGGTGATTCCTCCTCTTTGAGATGACAAGTGTTAGTATGGACTTGTGCTCCCACGTACTGTCGAGTATATATTGGGAGACCACAATAGGCTATATCCTTTATCCTTAGGAAGCTGTGTCTTCTACCCTATTGATCACAATGCACTGAACACAGCATTCGGGAAGATTGAGTGCCATACTGTAAAAAGTATTCTACAGTTTTGTGATTGCTATGGTAATCCCTCTGTCTAGACTTCCAGAGTAGTCTCTTTCATTCCTTTTTAGACTCCTTAAAAGAAAAGGTCCATCTGAGCACTTGTCACTTCAAGCTTATTAAAAATCGAAGGTGACTAGAGTCATCTTTAACTTTTTCTCGACTTGTAAAAACTGAAAAAGCAAGTTGTGTCAAAGCATGATAAATTTTGTTTTAATCGGAATAATGTCATTGTTCCCTCATTGATCTTAGGTTGAGAAAATGGAGTCCACCAACCAAGGATTTCCCCTTGGGGGAAATAGTAGTCCTTTCTCCTCTTAGGGGGATGTCGGTGCACCTCATATGGCCACATTGTCCCTTCGAGGACTAACAATTGGCCTGCTGGTATGGCTCTTCTCGACCTCTATCATTCAAAGCACCGTGATTCCTGAGAAATCAAATTAGCAACTAGATGATACTAGAGTTACCCCCCAACCTTCTATTTCATTCATTTCTCCCTCTCCTTCTTCCTCTTCGCTTGGTAAATTTGGTAAAACTAAAAATCAAGTAGCTGAGAAGAAGAAGAAAGGGAAGGAGAAGAAGAAGAAGGAGCCAATGGGAAAAAGGGGCAACCATACATCATCTAGCGAAAATCCACACATTAAACTATCCAAACCTAAATCTTCATGTGTCATTTGCAAAGGGGACCACTATCATCGAGATTGTCCTTGCATCCCACAGCTTAAGGGACTTGTTTCCTCGCTTGCACAATCTGGTGTCCTCGACCTTTGATGATCATGTTGAACGTCAACTAGTGAAAACGAAGTCAATAGATAGAAAGGAAGATATAAATTTCCTTGTAGACTGTGTGAAGGCGATCATGCCATCCACTGTTGTCCCTTCCTAGACGAAGCTAAAAGAGTCTTGGATAACCGTCCTACTCCATCACTACGACTTCCTCCTGGATACAAGAAACTCTTGCCGAGTCCATCACTAGTTGAAAATCTGACTGGCACACCTATGTGGTTGGTCGAAGCATCTATCATTGAGGATAAACCCTCTAAGTCCACACTAGACCAAAGTCAACAGGTCGAGATGGTAGTCGACCCAGTCTTGTCTTCAGAAGGTCCAGCTTCAGATGATACAGTCACCAAGGAGAATGAGAATGACACTGTTCAAATTCTCTTCATAAACATAGACTCTGATGAACATGTGGGCAATCTACCCATTCCTTTACCATATGAAGGAAGTTCGTTGGAGACGTATCCGACCATTTATTCAGTCCCACCTCCAAGCAACATAGTCATCTCTTTTGATTGGAATCTACTAGGCAGACCCTCTCTACCATCTAATGTACCATTCCAAATCATAGTAAAATATTACAAAATGGTCATGGTCGGTACCAGTGATCAAATTTCAAGGGCAGGTCTTAATTTCATTTAGAAGGGCATACATCTTGGTCACACTTCTATAATGAAAAGCATAAAAAAAAAGCAATTCAATTGAAAATAGTAAATTATTTTCAAATTTATTTTTATTTTTTCACAAACAAAAAGATACTACTATGTCAAAGGCTGCATTAGTAAATTAATTACTCTTACACATGTGGTAGAGAAATGTAACCACATAAGATCAGATTGTGCAGGCCTTGAACTCAGCCACAATTGAACCAACTATAGGGACAAAATCATAGTTGGGAAACTGCATATGAGTACAAAAAATAAATATATATACATAATTACATCTTAATGAAATTGAAATAAAAATAAAAATATGAAGAAATAAAAATACTTATATTAAAAGTATATGGAAGGTCTCATTTATAAAATTAAAAATAAATTCTAGCTTATATAGGAAGTATTAGTGTAATTCTAGCTTATAAACTTCAAATTTGACCAAACCATGATTCTATTGTCTATTAAAACTCTTTTGGAAAGTTGACACTTCCAATATTTACACATCTCAAATGATTGGAACTATAGTCCCTATACTTGGCCGCAAAATTGATCTAAGATAGCTTTTTCTTTCAATTATAAAACTTTGACAGTTGTGAGCTTAACATATCTTGTGCAATATCCTGCAATGATTGCATTCAATATGTGTTAGAAAAAATTCACATACAAACTTGAAAAATATGGTTATGCTTTCATTTACAAAAGGCAAATGGTATAAAACTAAAAAAATTCACTTACCAAAATGGTTCATTCAAGTGCCCGATAGAGTAAGACAATGATGGTAATAAATACTGAAACTTACTAGTTCTTTCAATCTATTTTCATAATGGAAGAGGTTTTCAAGTTTTCATCTCTTTCCACTCATCATAAATAGCATTCCAATCTACCTCATTTAAAGCATGAGGTGCACTCAGAGAGATAAACATTAACATATCCAATGTTTTTAAAGAAAGTCTTGACCTATCCTCATTTTTTATCTGATTTAATTTTGAAAAACCTCTTTCACAAACTGTTGTACTAGCCGGAATAACAAGAATTCTTTGCCATAGCTGCATTAAGCATGGAAATCCTTCAAACCATTCAATTTCACCTCCACATAGATCCCATGATCCAAACTTATGCTTTTTTGGGTAAGATTTATACATAGTACATATAAATTCATCCATTTCACCCATACATTTAATGTTGTCCACAACAAGCAAGCCTCCAGCACTAAATTTTTCACATAAACATGTCAACCATCTTCTTGTTTGAGAGTCTTTGTCATCCATATCCTCATAATAATTACGAGGACTAAAAAACTTAGCTGCATTAAAAATAGGTAAATCTCTGAACCTTGCATTTAGAGAGTCAATCACCTTCATTACAAAAGCCTTTCCCAGCATAATGCAGTCATCTAGTGTCCCTGATCTTTGTGACTTTGGCAAACTCTCAAACCTCAATTCGTGTACATGTACTATACCTGCGCAATCAGCAAACTCAAGAGTTCCTTGTTGTGTTTTATTTAAGAAGGATGATGTATGCATCGCACCTGCCCCAAATGTGCTTCTTAGAAATCGCTTATGAAGAAAGCTAATAGTGATATCCAAAGTTGTTCCAATAGATGTAATGTCAACATGATCCTCTTGAAACTTTTGATTCGGCTTATTTAATTCAATAAGCACATCTGCAAGTAAGTGGATGCAAAATTGAACTTGAAATATTGTAGCCATCTCATACATTTTTTTCTCCACTAACTCCCAGTCCCTTAACAAAGCAGGCATGAGCTTAACGAGTCTTTCCATGTCTTTTCCTATAGAAAGCCATCTAATATGATGAATTTGTAACACTTCTAGCCTTGTGATTTGAAATGAATCCATTAGCTCTTTCAATCCTCCATGTCTTTTAGTAGAATTCTCTAACCATGAAAGATCTTGTTTGCAAACTTATCAATAGCTTGCAACTCTTCAAAATAAGATGAAGCATCATTAGCTGCTAATGCTTCTCGATGAGCTATACAATGGATATCTACTAAATGAGTGGCATGTCGATGAAGCTTAGTAGATAAAGCTTCATGAATACCCCTCATGGATGATGCTCCATCAGATCCAAATCCAACTAACTTTGTCATGGATAGACTCATGTCTGCTAAAAGAGATGTCATAGCATCATACATAGACTATGATGATCCATCCCTAATTTGTAGCAATTGTATGAATTTTGTAGCACATGGACCTCTTCCTTCATTGGTCAAATATGTAATATAAATAATCAAATGTTGCACCCTAGTCCGATCAGTGCTTTCATCAACTAAAAGTGAGTAATATGGACTTTGGAAAATCTCATCTTTTAATATTTTCCAATATACCTCCTTAGCAGCTTCTAGAAAGCCTTTTCCAGATGTTGTATTTGTATATGCTGAGTATTCATCTGTTAGAGGCATGTGAGGAGTGTTTTTATACCTATTCAAGTCACAAATTGGCTTATATACTTCCAAAGGTAAATCATGTATTGCAACAAAATACATGTTCTCAATAACTGATATAATTCTCTCTTTCTGAGCATCAGCCATTAGTTCTACATGTTTTGTAATTGGAAGAGTACTCTGTTTACTTTCTCCCTCTACAAGTTCCAAAGCAAATTTATGAGCCTCTGATGTTGCATGGATGTTTAAAGCACTAAATTGAAGGGTTGTGCTTCCATCTTTAGCAAATGGAGTTTCCTCTTAAGTTTTACACACCATGAACATTTTATTCTTTCAACACCATTAAAATCTTTTACAGCATAAGCCCATGGAAATATCAACTTCCATTTGGACTTGAATGTTCTTTTGTACCTCTTGGATGTTGGTTCCTCTTCAAGAAGTTCTGCACTATCTTATTCATGGTCCTCATCCACATGATCATATACTTCATTTTCAGAAATATGCGGATGATTAGAACATTGAGAGATACCAAATGCATCGGAAAGTGAAATTTGTTTCAGATCCTTTTTGGGGCGACCAAGAGGTGGCATTTTATACCTATAATCAACAAAACAAGAAATATAAAAATATAAATTAATATAAACATACATAATATTATTTGAAAATAAGACAATAGACAACAAAATTCATATGAAAACTAATGAAAAGAAACAAATAGACCTCACACAGGTCTGTTGATCATTGAAAATTAAAATTAACATTGATCTTCATGGAAGGTTATGCACATTGTTATCACCAAAATGAAATTTCTTCTATAACAAGGAATATCTCAAATCGTTTTTTAGTAATTGTAATGTAGAAGGCATCACGATTCACAAGGACAACAATCACAAAAAAGGGGATGCACAAAGCACACCAGCAGTTGGCAATTCGAGTGGGGCAAGTCTATGCAGCATGTGTCATGTATGGATACTTCTTGAGAAGAGTTCACAAACACTTCCAAGTAGAGAAGAGCATTAAGATGCTTCCTTTCATCTCAAATGAAGAAAGTGATTCTCAGCAGTTGAATCACCCAGAATTAGAAGATAGAAATTAGCAAGAAAATTCAGCTGTACAAGGTGGTGTGGCTAGATAATAAATAATGAATAAAAATCACACACGATTATCTCCCAAGACTGTTAACACCAAATGATTAGGATAGCCATGAATATTAACATGCATGGTTCCATGATTGTTATTTATGTTAACAACTACATATGGTTGATAGTGGAGGTGGGCAACTAGAAGTCCAAATTTCAATGCTCAACAACTGTACATTTCAATGTTATGGTTCTAATTACATCACACATAAAATTATAGACATGCATGTGTGTACATTTCAATATTATGGTTCTAATTACATCTCAAATAAATTACAAACATGAGAGAGTGAGCATTTCAATTGTTTCAAATACCCTTATTGTGTGTTTTTCTTTAGAAAAATAAAAACAATAAATGCCTCTATCTCTCTCTCTGAGTTGTTACATGCCTTTATTAGTGGAATATTTTTCTTCATTTATTTATCCTTCTTTTATACGGTAAAAAAATACATTGAACAATGTACATATGTTTCAAATCATTCCATTCCATCTCAAGTCAACTTGTTATAATGAACATTATTGACTAGTCAACACATATAAACATATTATCACATGACATTGTAAAGCCATCACTCATTCTATCTTATTAATTATTATTGTCCTATATGGATTTATATGTATTGTTTTTTGTATGTTGAATTTCTCTATAATAAATTAACATTATTCATTTCACTTTTGCAAACACATGATATTAGACATCTCTAGGATTAAAATATAGGTAGATATACTTTGATCAATGTCATTATTGTATAGGGATTTAAACAACACTTTGATTGATTGAATAACTTCCAATTTTTTTATCCTTCAAAATGCTTATTTATATTTTTGTAAAAATAAATAAAGTGAATGAACAATAATCAATTCACTCATGAGTGTGAGTTTTTTCTAGTGTAATTAAATTTCTTTGTATATCATGACCAAAAACTTGTGTTTCTACTCTGAAATATAGCATTTTAAATTTCTTTGTTTAATTTAAAAAGATATAAAAAAAATATTTTCTTACTTCCTGATTTATAAAATTGAAATCCATATTACATTTGGTAAAAAGGATGATTGACATATTGAAAAATAAAATAACAAAAAAAAAATTTGTTAAATCTTTTCCACTTACATCTTATTATTCTCTTTTTACTCATTATTCTTCTATGTTCATTTCATTAACTAAACTTTTATGTTCAAAATAAGTTATTATGAGAGACAATTGATTGTAAATCACTTTACCCTTAACTTTATTGGCAATGAAATTGATAATATTTCAATTTTTATTCCCCTTAAATATCTTATATTGTGCTATTATTAAATCAATCTTTGTATCACTTTGGTCTAGTTTCATGAATTAGAGTTTGGGATACATAATTCATTTGGGATACAATGTTAATGAAATTGATAATCTTTCAATGTTTGGTCCCTTTCAATCTCTTATATTGCGCTATTATTAAATCAACCAATGTATCGCTTTGGTCCCCGTTCACCAATTAGACTTTGGGATATTATGTTTTAGAGCATACATTCATAGTCAACACAAATGTATGAGCAAAATTAATGGCCACTCATTTGAAATTATTATTAATTCTTATAAATTGAATAAATTAAGCTTCATTGCAACTAGGACAATGAGGTGTTTTTGCATTTAAATTGAATTAACTAAATGTATGAATTATGTGTCTAAATTAAAATGAGTATGGAAATTTTAAAGACCGAAAATATTCTTCAAATTGAACATGGAAAATTGGAAGGATGGAAAAAAAATTCCAAGTTTAAAAATGTTAGAAAATCTTATTAATCCTCAATATTAAGCTAAAAAATGTTTAACAATATTTTTGTAAAAATACTAAATTTTTTAATTATTTTATAGTCTCTAAATTAGTATAAAATTTAGGTGAATTATTTTTAGAATAAATGGAAATTCGCAATTTTTTTTTTT
>APFE030245697.1:0-14784 GCA_000404065.3 Pinus taeda
ACGGTCACGATATGTAGTGATCCAATGGTTCATTCTCTCCTCGGTATTACCGACACTTGATCCGTGGCTTAACACCCGATTGGTCCATGATATCTATTTAAAGAGCATGGAGGGTCATTTGTAGGTTAACTGTTCATGAGAGAAGCTTATGTAGAATTTCATTCTTTTATTAATAAATTGCCTGAAGTGGCCGCGTTAGCTCAGGCTGTGGACTGTTTCCCTCTTTGAGGGTTTTAACCACGTCAAAAATATTGGTGTATTGATCTATGATCTGTTTGTGAGCAGTGTCCTTTTGGTGTTTTGTTTGAGGAACTTACCCTGTAAATTCCTACATATCCTATCATTTTGAATCCCTAAATCACTCCCAAATCAGCTAGGTTATGATACATTCCAGTGCTCATGTATTAAGACTTGGATCTTTAATATCAAGTTGATGTGAGGTTTATTCCTACCAGGGAGAATTTTAAGGATGGAAATTTATCTTAAAATTTAGAAACCTTAGTGAATCAAACTAGTCCCTAACAACAAACTATAAAATGTTTTGCGATATGTTTGTAAAAAAAATCAAATTTCTAATTATTTTATATAGTCTCTATAAAGCTTTTTAAAGTAAAGTAATTTTATGATATAAAATTTGGGCGAATCATGTTTAGGAAAAATGGAAACTGGCGAATCTTTTTTTTGGAAAAAACATAGAAAATTAGCCCACTTGCAAATATTAACCCCTAAAATTTTCCCCGATTCCTACATTATCTTTGATTTTATTGTTGAGGTCGTGATTTAAATCTCTTAGTGACAATGAGCTGGTTGGCCTAGGCCCACCAAATCAACCCATTGTACTCTATATTTTCATTTGTTTTATGCTTTGGTACATAGATCTGCATGCGCGTGGTTTGGTTTTAGGGTGTAAGTGAAATTTTTTTAAATATTTTTCAAATATGAAGTTTGTTTGTGTTAAATGTTGCAAGGATATGTTATGACATCATATTTGCAGTACTATCTTTTGGGATGAATGTATAGGAGTGCATAGATATAAAGTATATGAAGGCTTGAGATTGTGTTACTGTGATATATTTTCTGGTATAATCTTTAGGTCATGAACATGTGAGTGTGATTGATATTCCTTCCAATATTTTCCATTATGCAATGAAACTATGTTTTAAATAAGACAGACCTTGGTAATATCTCATATATTGTTTTATGAATGCCTTATCTGAGTTTTAATGTTGTGATTTAAGGGTTAGTTCAAATAGATCTACCGTGGATCTTTTAGATCTAACTTGAAATACTTAAAAAGGTGTCAATTTCACCTTGTAGTATGTACCTCCTGGATGCATGGGCGAAAGTGTAAAGGCCTGAAATATAAATGGTGATGTGTTTGGATTATTGAAAGATTTGTTCCCTTGTAATATGAATAATACTTTTTCTATTGAATGCAAGACTATTACATAAAGTATTTGAGGTATTTTTCAATCAAAGAACATAACAAATCCTTTGACCTTAGATCTACATCATAAGATTGCATATAATTGGGTTTGGTTTGAAAAGTGTTGGAGTTGGTTACATGACAAAACAAACTTTATAAAATAGGCTCAAATACTTCATTGGAAGAGATCATTATATTTACATTTATTCCTTTGTTGATGTGTTTGTTCCTATTTTTATACAGATCTGGTCTATTGATTGTTGATACATTCAGACAAGAAATTTTGTGCTAAGATTGATATTTAAATGGTTTTTATTTTCAACTTTGAATCTAATTATTAGTAGTTGATACTTCCACACTTACCTCACATGCTCTGTTTTGTTTAATTGTAAGTAATATCAACATTGGTATCAAGGAGAGAATGAATGGTTTGACTATAGTAAATATTGGCATTGATAAGCACAAGGTTGTAGTTTGTGTCTTTCATTGTGACTATCTGATAATGTTTCCTGAGTAAACTATGATCCAGAGTTATTTTTTGATTAGAATGAGATATTTGTTAACCATTTTCCCTAACTGGTGTGTGATCAGGGTCCATGACCTCACTTTACCCTAACTGGTGTGTGATCAGTGTCTAGATGTTCAATGAACACTACACCCATTCCTGGTGTGCGATTAGGTCTTCTTCAAGAGGTACTCACTCAACCCTTCCAGTTGAGCACTCTAGGCCTCTTGGACCCATTCTCCCTACCAAGGGAATGTCCATCCATGATGAAAATATATTAGCACTCCCTCTCAACAAGAGGGGTAATATCCATGAGCCTTAGCTTGTCTCTGAGGTATATGAACTTTACCCTAGGCAAAAAATTTGTTAGAACATCATTTGTCTACTCATCAGTGGATATGTACTTGAGATTTATTGCTCCCTTCTGCACCTTGTCATACATCTCAAGGTGTTATGACTCATGATCATGTTGTTACCTGTGCCTAATTAATTATTCATGCAAGCTAAAATCATACTGCTTACCGTTCATGTTGCAACATACTCATAATCTGAGTGCAATAAATGTATTCTTTTTTCTCGTCAAAGAGATCAACACCTAGTTAGAATAAATATACAAACTCTTTTTTTTCAATACTCCTTTCCAAATTTGAATTTTTTCAATACTCAAATGATTTGCTTCCTTTTCTTGATCGATCATCTTCATTGGGTATTATTTATGAAACGTATCCTACCATAGCAATCCTGATTTGATCCCTTTTGTCATAGGGACTATCAACTACCTAGTTAGGATCCTTCATATGAGGTCAATTCCCTCTAAAGTTGAGAAAGGGTTCTTAGAGAGACGTCTTCTTCTAGAGAAAATATTTCAGTCAATGCAACTCCCTCTGACATATGATATTTTCTACTTTCGTCAACAAATCATGTAGGATCAATTACCAATCTGAGTGCATCAAATAAGAGGACTCTGTACGAAGCCTTATTTCTACATACAAGTGTAGGAATCTCATGTACCTCATCATTTGATGTAGTTAAATTCTTTCATCAAGAAATATAATCCTTGCAGAAGGGTACCTAAAAATATGTCCTTTCATAGGATTGTTTCCTTTTTTATGATATAATCCTTAGCCTTGAACTTCTTTCCATCCAATCATATTTTTCCTTCATAGAAATAAAAGGAATTATGCTCCCTCTGAGTGTAGATCAAGTTTATTACAATATCTCTCATCACAGAGAGTCTCTTTGTTGCAACTTTTCTTTGTTCTACCATCTACTGCCAAAAACTTGGGTACCCTTCAATATGTACTTGCTTTCTTCATTAGGAGGCGATGGAAGAACAATCACAACTAAACAAATAATTTAAGGACAAGAGACCTACTACTATTAAGGAATTTAGACTTCTGTGATCCATAACATTGTTTAGAGAATCTTCGGCGAAATCACATAATCAATCTTTTGTGGACGCGTTTCGAACCAACCAGTGTGGTTCATCGTCAGGACAAGTTGAAGAACCGATCCAGCTTAGCTAGTTAAATAGTATGGGCAGAGACTCCATCAGCTAGATTGATAACGGCTAATTTCGACATTCTGACCCAGAAATATAATAATTATTCTTGCTATATTTTTTATTTATGATTATTCCTAGAAAATAGATAAATAAGGTAAATATACGTTAGTAAATCGTTAATATTTATAACTAAATATAAACGATTTACTAATGTATATTTACCTTATTTATCTATTTTCTAGGAATAATCATAAATAAAAAATATAGCAAGAATAATTATTATATTTCTGGGTCAGAATGTCGAAATTAGCCGTTATCAATCTAGTTGATGGAGTCTCTGCCCATACTATTTAACTAGTTAAGCTGGATCGGTTCTTCAACTTGTCCTGATGATGAACCACACTGGCTGGTTCAAAACGCGTCGACAAAAGATTGATTATGTGATTTCGCCGAAGATTCTCTAAAAAAGACCTACTACTAGTAAAATCAACAACAATAATATTAATTAGATGAGATAAATGTGAAATACTTATGTTTTGAGAAGATACCAGTTCCCTTTTCTTCTTTAGTCCCCTTTCATTCATCAACATTTTTTATCAGCTTTATCCACATCATTCTCATGATGCCATTCCATTTTAGGGTTTCTTCTTTTAGGGGAAACATTCGATCCTAGGGTTTTTCCCATAAACCCTAGGCTTACTTCTCCAAGCATTTAAGGTTTACAAATGTCTAGATAGGGTGTTTAAATTCAAACCCTAGACTAATAAGAGTCCATAAACCCAAACCCTTTCTAATTACTAGGGTTTACCAACCAAATGTCAATTTTTTAGAATCAACCGGTCCTTTACACATCCCATAATTATCATTAACTTATCAAGGTTATCCAATGATGATCCAAGAAACTATGTTATTTCATAATCATATTTTCAATGTGCAAGGAATATATCCATGTTCTTATGCAAGTAGCACATATCAACTTATTCAAGAACTTTGATTATGTCTTTGTCCTACTTCAAATAATTTGACCTCATTAAGAGAGTCACTCATGCCTTGTCACTAGTACATTTGATGCATATTTCCAGGTCCTTTTACAATACAACCTCTATGGAAGCTTTAATTCCTTGCTTATAATGAAATATTTTCAAGAAAGTATGAAACTGTTAATTCATACTTCATATTATTTTAGTATTGGTCTCGTTTTTCTTGAATGACAATGTACAAAACATTTACTCAGTATTCTAAAGAGCACATACATTTACAATATACTTAGCTTCATTGAAATAAAAATTGTTAGTTTAAGAGAACTCTAAACCATACTTCAGACTTAGATCTCCTTGAGATATAAAGACGAAATGATTATACCCCATATATTTAGCAACAACCTTTTTTCTTATGTTGATCTCTTGCATTTTAGTCTTAGTGTGTTTTTCTTCTTATTGTGGAGTGTATGAGGTAATACTTTAACCTTACTCAAAGAGATATTAGGTTAGATTCTTTCATATTACTAGCTTAGAATTTCAAGACTGCTAAAGAGACATGTACATATATCTATATATATATATATATATATATATATATACCAAAAATCAAATGTGTATAAATGTTTCTCCCTCATTTGAAGTGTTCAAATCTTCCTGAGATTAGCTATTAGACATTTTCAGTAGGCATCTTGAATATCGATCTTGCTTCTATCCTTTTCAAGATTTTTGAGCTTTGATTCTTTTTCCATGAGAGAAATTTTTTTTTTCCAACCTTGAAGTAGTTCAAATTTGATTTCAAGTGACAAGGGAATATAGATTAATTTTGGTCATATTCAAATCTTCAAAGGTACTTTCTACCTCCTAAAACATTAATCTCAACCTTTAGATAGAGGGATTTCAGATTCAAAGATAATTCTAAGAATTTTGGTCTAGAATTTCTTATGAATGAGATTCTGATCTCATACTCTGAGACTTAATCAAGACCTATAGCCTCAATACAAGCTATATCACCTATCTTTTCGAGCCGAAAACAAAACTAGGGAGTAATCATTTTTAGAGAATTTGACATTTGGGATAGGTTCTAATCAAGGCTCTGGTTAGGGCATCGATCATTATGTTAGTGCTCAAATCTACCTTAGGCTGAAATAAGGTAAAACTCAAGGCTACATCAAACCACGCTCAGCCTCATAGCTAGCCCTACGAGGACAAGAGAGGGCTCTCTCCAGGTCAATCTCGGAAAAAGGTAATCGATGAGGTTTCGAGATGACTAAATTGGTAATTGATTTTAGGCTAGGTATGAGGTACAAGGAGTTTGAAGTTGATTTTTGGGGGTTTTTGTTGAATCTAGGGGAAAGGCAATTTTGGGTGTGGGGATGAGACACAGTTTTTGCAGAAG
This sequence comes from Pinus taeda, assembly GCA_000404065.3. NCBI lineage: Eukaryota > Viridiplantae > Streptophyta > Pinopsida > Pinales > Pinaceae > Pinus > Pinus taeda. Next base: position 5,812 of record APFE030245697.1, read on the forward strand.
TCCGATTGGGGCAAGGAAGGCAATTGTCTTGATGCTTTAAAAGTGAAAGAGATGGATAGATCAGACTGGTGAGGAGCTAAGGAGAGAAAGAAGCTTTCAAGGATTCTCCTTAAATAGATGAAAACATGAAAAATCAAACAAACTTAAAGGCAGAGCATATCAAATTATGGATTCTACCTTAACACTTCATTTGTTCAATTGCAGAAGATGAGAGAAGGAAAATGATACACATAACAACTTACAGATACTAAAAGAAGCACACCATCAACACATAAAGCCACATGGATCCCAAAAAGTGCTGCAAAACACTGGTCTTTTCCTTTGCCAAAAATGTGGAAGTGAATGTACAATAGAGTGTCAAGCTTTTCCCAAGAGTCCAAACCTCTCCAACCTCTGAAAATGATTGAGAAATTACATCATATAGACCATCCTAACCCCTTTCCATGCCTTTAGGGGTCGAATTCCTCCTTCTAGGAGCAGTTTGAACTAATTCCAAACATAGAGCTGAAAACTAGGCATCCAAACAACCTATCTCTAAAAGAAGGGAAACTGATTCATTACATTAAATTTTTGCTATTTTGTGAATGAATCATCTAAAATAGGTAAATAAGTGCCAAATTTACATCATGTACATCAAATTACATCAATCTGGGTCAAAAATCACATCAAGAGGTGAAACTGGTCATAACTGGCCAAAATTCTGAGCTGGAAGGTGAAAATTTGACCAAAAATCTCTATGCGCCGGGCGCGTGAGCTCTTTGTGTTGTGCGGCTTTTAGCCTACTTTTGGGGCACTTCCTAACATCAAAATCAAGCTCACAATAGCTGGTTGGAAAGCCCTGGATGTCTGCTATCCAACCAAAGTGGAATTTCCCAATTTGGAGCTCATTTTCCCCTTCAAAATGTCATTCTCCCAGAAGTACTTCCTGCTGGTGCAAAAGGTGGCAGAAAGGTGATTTTCATGGTGTTTTTGGCCCTTTTGATCATCCAGAACTTGATGAAATGCCTTGGCCATACTAGAGCATGCATAACTTACCATGAAAAATCCAAGACTATAAAGTTTTCCTCCAGCAAGTGTCTCAATCATAAGCGCGCGCGTCGACGCACTACGCGTTGAGCTAAAAAACCTGTTTTTAGGCCAAAATTTTTCAAAATGACAAAAATTTCTCCGAATTTGCTCAAATTCGGAACGAAGATCCTCCATCATGTATCATGCCCAGCCAATGAAGCCTCGGCCAAAATCCAGAGTGGGTCAGGTGTTTCACGACGCTTCAGTGTCCTCCTGGTGTATGTGGTTCAGTGGTGCAATCTTTGTCTTGGTCATATAATGTATCGATGTCCGCGTCCATGATGTTGCAAAATCTGTGTTGGCTTGAATGAGATGAAGAATGAGGATTTGGTGCTTTTGTTTCAAACGCCAAATGTGGGAGGAACTGTGGGAAATCGGGAGATATGGAATGTTTTGGCACCAAAGTCAAATTCTAAAACTTCAAATTCAAACCCTAAAGAGGCATTTCTTTACAAGAGAGTAGGGTTTGTGTTCTTCGACATTCATACTCTTACAACCGATCTTCAAACAACTCCAAACACTGACCAAAGATAATAGCAAGATGATTTAAAATTACATGGGGCAAAGGAGACTGATAGAATTTGAATTTTGAAGAGCAGTGGTAAAAATTCTAAGTTCTGGCCCAATGCATCGCGCGCATGAAAATTTACACTGGCCAATGGAGCCCAGTGCACCGCGCGCACCCAATGCGTCGCGCGCTACATAGTGCATTTTGCAGGAGGCTTTTGGAGGCCTTACCGGTGTCAAAATCGGGCGCAGGATAGCTCGTTGGAAAGGTATTTGAGTATAATTTCCAACTCAACTATAATTTTTCAATTTAGAGTTCATTTGCTTTGTCAAAAATAAAATCTCCCAAGACTGGTCAAAATGTGCCAAATGAGGTTGCCTCAAGGCAGAGGGTTGTTACAGTCAACTTTTTAATGCCTTCCTCAACTCCACATTGAGCTCATGATAGTTCATTGGAAACCTCGTTTTGTCTAGTTATCCTTTGACTCATCAAGAAAGTTATTTGGCCAACCAAGCTAGGAGAAAACTTGATTTTCCCAAGGTCACTTCCAGGTGCATCAATTCTCCGGAGGCGATTGTATTTTTGACATTTCTCTAAAACCATGACACCTTTGTAAAAAGTGAAGGTGTTTTTTCTTCCTTGGCCTGTTTGTGGACAAAAACCTCTCTCAGTTTTTCAAAATTTCATTCTTTTATGCTCTGGACATTTTTTGAGTGAAACTTATCCCGATGTGTGAAACAAGGATTTTGTCGAAATGAAGCGAAATGAAGGGGAAAAGGGGCTTTTCTAAATTCTTTGTGGAAATTTTGGAAGTTAGTAGGGGTGTTAGGGAGGCAGGGGAAAGTGGAATCTTAGAGATCGAGTGAGGGAAGGGGTCCAACAAGGGCCAAACCAGGCCTAGCCTAGAAATTGCCAGGTTGTGGCAGAAACTAGGGTTTGTGCAAAATTGAGGAATTTGGGATCTCAGTGATGGGAAGTGTTTAATAAGGTACATTAATGATAGGGGAAAGGGTATGAACATCAGGATACAAGTTTTGCTAATGATTTGACCATTCAAGAGAAATTGCCTTCAAAACCCTAGGAGAGGGAAATGAACCTTGCCTAGGCGCAACTGAGGCATAAACAAGGTGTAAAATGACCCAATGGAACCTGACATGATGATAACAACCTTCTGAATGATGATAGACTTAGCTGAATGGTGACATGGACCGACATTTGGGAAACTTTGAAAGGAGTGAAAGCAAACCCTAGACCTAATGCCTAGTGACCAAATTTTGCTTGAAGACTCACTGAAATGACAAAATTTGATTTTGACACCTTAAAATCACTTGTAAGAGCATGTGTTGATCACTGGAGGAAGGCTACAAAGACTAACACTAACATTGGCTCCAATGGGAATGGTAGCTCCTTGGAGGTGCCAAGAATGGCAGATCTTTGGGAGAGCAGACTAGCGCCTTATCCATTGGGCAATGGAGTCAAAAACTCAAACTGAAATGCATGACTGAAAACTGATGACTTGAAGACACAAATTGACTCTCACTCAACTAAGAACTGACTCGATAATTAAACACAACCGACAAATTGGAAATATGCTCAATATGAAACTTATTCAATACAACCTACTCTAATTTTTCCATTCATCACCTAATCAAGTGAAATGGAACAACCAATGTAACCATGTAAGCATCCTAGCTGCTGTTTGATTTCTTCCCACATGCTTTCTGATGCGCAGGAAAAGGAAAGAATTGAAAGGCAACTCCCACGGAAATTTGAACTCAAGCTGACTGCTGATAAACTTGCAAAGCACAAATTGACTGGATGACTGCAAGAATACTGCGAAAGGATCTTCATAAACATAGCTCTGGTCCAAGTAATCTTCATAGCTGGATATCAAGACTTCCCTCACATCTGTGTTATGTTTCTTTGGTGATTGCAGCAAGCTATCAAAAGGATCCTGTAATTCATGAAAAACCAAACTCCGTTGTTGATTACAAACAGAACAAAAGTCTCCTTCATCAATCTCCTCATATGACTGCAAACCTTGATGAGGGCTTTGTAATGAAAAATCTGTTAAACAAGAGAATGAAGGCGACCTTTGAAGAAGATTATCATCAATATTCTTTTCCCGGCACATTGGTTAGCTAAATGAAGGAAAACTTTTACAGCAAACATCATCCAACACACGTGCAATAGGATCATCAAAAAACTTGAAGAAGACTGTTGTAATGTATCCATTGAAAATTTATGACATCCTTCTAGGCTTTCATCTTTTTCTTGAGAGATTTTACGAAGATTCTGCCTTATAAACTGAAATGTTTCGAAACAAAAGGGTATAGAATCTTCCTACATCATCAAATCATGTATTTCATCTTCCACACCTTCATCTGTAATATGCCCTTCAATTTCATTTGGTGGCTACAAATCTGATGCTACAGGCTGCTCAAGAATTTTGTTATTTGTCTCATCCTCAACATTAACACTGTGAGATTGCTGATTTGTTATAGGCTGTTCATTTGAAGATTTACTATGCAATCTACCCTTCAAAAACTGAAATGATTCAAAACAGAATGGTACGAAGTCACCTTGAATCATTAAATCATGTGTTTCCACTTCCAAGTCTTCAGCTGCAACTTGACAATTAATGGATTTCGGGGGTTGCAAATCTGAATATGAGAAGTCTTGAACAAAATTTTCATTGCTCTCAAGATGATTCAAATCAAGACTTGTTGACATTTGATTTCTGATTGCATAGTAGTTATCTCTGATGAACTGAAACGAATCAAAACAAAAGGGCAAAGATCCTTCACTCACTTCAAACTTTGATGCACTTTCCTCATCATTGTCATAGCTGATATGCATCGGTTGATCACTATGTTTGAGCTGTTGAAAGTGAACTTCCTCCTCCCACAAACTAGCTGCTGATTTGTCTGTAAGATTAGCTTCTGTTTGGAGAACATAATCATCATCATACTGATCAAACTGAGGCAAATCATCGGTATAAAAGACATCATCAAGAATACATGTCATATCAAAAGATCTCTGTTCTCCAAGATGATTAATAAGACAATCATCATCAGATCTATAACAATTGGCATCAGAAAGAAAATGTTTTGGAGCAGCAACTTGTTCTTCTTCAATCAGTGAGCCATGGGCTTGAACATCATAATCATTCCTTGGGGTGATCCTTTGCATCATATCTTCTACTACACTTACCAAAACGTCAAGCTTCACCTCTAGAGATGTTGATTCCTCTGGATCTATGTTTTTCATCTCTTCTTCCTTCAACCTTGCCCTTCAGATCAGCAAGTGAGCCTCTACATTTACTGCACTGTTTTGCATCTCGTGAAGTGTTGCAATATTCCTTTCTCTCAGTTGAAACTCCATTTCTGGATCAAAGGCACCCGGATAGTGCAAGAGAGTAGATCTAGGAGGAGGCCTTATATCAATCAAGATCGAATAATAAACTTGGTTAAATCTGGCCTAAAACTGTTGTACTGTCTCCCCTGGTAGTCTTTTCAGTTGGTTATACTCTTCTATAATAAGCAAAAGGTTCTGCCCGATCATCCACCTGTCGAGAAAAAATTTGACGAACTACTGGAAATCTGAGATGCTCGCATCAGGGAGGGTTTTGAACCAACTCTTCACTTTTCCTTGCAAAGAAAGAGCAAAAAGCCTTATACTGACATCTTCTGCATCAACTTCAAAAAGGTCTAGAAAATTCTCAACATTCTGCACATATTGCTCAGCGTTGACATTCTTACTTTCACCATCAAACCTCGACAAGTATAGATCATAGTTTTTGGGGAAAGCATGGAGAACAGAAGGTAAAACAACAGGTTTATACCGATCTGGAATTTTAAAAGGTGTAGGTATATGTACAACAGGTATAGAATCAGTCTTGGTCTCTTGAGTTTCATCAATTTGAAGATGGTCATCACAAAATTTAGAATATAGGTCTTGATCAAGCTCAAAGGTATGCAAATCGTTGGTATTCACAATCTTTAAAGGGAAAGAATCAACTGCAGGCCGAGGATCTCTTCTCAAATACAGTATACTTTGCAAAGACTTCTTGACATTCTTGGGAAAAGAGAAGAAATAATTTATGACAAAGAACAAAATGTCTTGGATGAAATTCCAACTTGAATACCTGATCTGTCCATGTTGTCCTTTCATGTTTTTGCTGGTCGGGATCATCGTCCAGTGGAGTCTTTGGATCTGATCTCGAAAATGATTTAGAGTCGCCAGGTGAATGATTTCAGCCTTTCCAGTGTCTGATCGTTGTCCACCATCAACAATTAGATCTGAACTCGATACATGTACTGGGGCAATTTATAAGTTAAGTGTTACGATTGCAAGCTAGACCGGAGATCGACTGAAACAACGTTTATCTACTATGCACTCGCAGAGCAATGTGCAGTTCGAAGGCTACCTGGTGTGACTTCAACCTCTGTCTGTAGCTATAAATCAAATAACACTAACAATCAAACCAGTTCTTCCCCAGTATGGTCGCCACTATGTTAGCGCTCAAATCTACCTTAGGCTGAAATAAGGTAAAACTCAAGGCTACATCAAACCACGCTCAGCCTCGTAGCTAGCCCTATGAGGACAGGAGAGGGCTCTCTCCGGGTCAATCTCGGAAAAAGGTAATCGATGAGGTTTCGAGATGACTAAATTGGTAATTGATTTTAGGCTAGGTATGACGTACAAGGAGTTTGAAGTTGATTTTTGGGGGTTTTTGTTGAATCTAGGGGAAAGGCAATTTTGGGTGCGGGGATGAGACACAGTTTTTGCAGAGGTTCGATTGGGGCAAGGAAGGCGATTGTCTTGATGATTTAAAAGTGAAAGAGATGGATAGATCAGACTGGCGAGGATCTAAGGAGAGCAAGAAGCTTTCAAGGATTCTCCTTAAACAGATGAAAACATGAAAAATCAAACAAACTTAAAGGCAGAGCATATCAAATTATGGATTCTACCTTAACATTTCATTTGTTCAATTGCAGAAGATGAGAGAAGGAAAATGATACACATAACAACTTACAGATATTAAAAGAAGCACACCATCAACACATAAAGCCACATGGATCCCAAAAAGTGCTGCAAAACCCTGGTCTTTCCTTTGCCAAAAATGCGAAAGTGAATGTACAATAGAGTGTCAAGCTTTTCCCAAGAGTCCAACCTCTCCAACCTCTAAAAATGATTGAGAAATTACATCATATATACCATACTAACCCCTTTCCATGCCTTTAGGGGTCGAATTCCTCCTTCTAGGAGCAGTTTGAACTAATTCCAAACATAGAGCTGAAAACTAGGCATCCAAACAACCTATCTCTAAAAGAAGGGAAACTGATTCATTACATTAAATTTTTGCTATTTTGTGAATGGATCATCTAGAATAGGTAAATAAGTGCCAAATTTACATCATGTACATCAAATTACATCAAGCTGGGTCAAAAATCACATCAAGAGGTGAAACTGGTCATAACTAGCCGAAATTCTGAGCTGGAAGGTGAAAATTTGACCAAAAATCTCTATGTGTCGCGCGCCTCAGCTCTACTTTTGGGGCACTTCCCGACATCAAAATCAAGCTCACAATAGCTAGTTGGAAAGCCCTAGATGTCGGATATCTAGCCCAAGTGGAATTTCCCAATTTGGAGCTCATTTGCCCCTTCAAAATGTCATTCTCCCAGAAGTACTTCCTGCTGGTGAAAAAGGTGGCAAAAAAGTGATTTTCATGGTGTCTTTGGCCCTTTTGATCATCCAGAACTTGTTGAAATGCCTTGGCCATACTAGAGCATGCATAACTTACCATGACAAATCCAAGACTATAAAGTTTTCCTCTAGCAAGTGTCCCAATCATAAGCGCGCGCGTCAACGCACTACGCGTTGAGCTGAAAAACCTGTTTTTAGGCCAAAATTTTTCAAAATGACAAAAAATTCTTCGAATTTGCTCAAATTCAGAACGAAGATCCTCCATCATGTATCATGCCCAGCCAACGAAGCCTCGGTCAAAATCTGGAGTGGATCAGGTGTTTCACGACGCTTCAGTGTCCTCCTGGTGTATGTAGTTCAGTGGTGCAATCTTTGTCTTGGTCATATAATGTATCGATGTCCGCCTCCATGATGTTGCAAAATCGGTGTTGGCTTGAATGAGATGAAGAATGAGGATTTGGTGCTTTTGTTTCAAACGCCAAATGTGGGAGGAACTGTGGGAAATAGGGAGGGAATGTTTTGGCACCAAAGTCAAATTCTAAAACTTCAAATTCAAACCCTAAAGAGGCATTTCTTTACAAGAGAGTAGGGTTTGTGTTCTTCAACATTCATACTCTTACAACCGATCTTCAAACAACTCCAAACACTGACCAAAGATAATAGCAAGATGATTTAAACTTACATGGGGCAAAGGAGACTGAGAGAATTTGAATTTTGAAGAGCAGTGGCAAAAATTCTAAGTTCTTGCCCAATGCGTCGCGCGCTCCCAATGTGTCGCGCGCATGCAAATTTACACTCGCCAATGGAGCCCAGTGCGTCGCGCGCACCCAATGCGTCGCGCGCTACATAGTGCATTTTGCAGGAGGCTTTTGGAGGCCTTCCCGATGTCAAAATCGGGTGCAAGATAGCTCTTTGGAAAGGTATTTGAGTGTAATTTCCAACGCAACTAGAATTTTTCAATTTAGATTTCATTTACTTTATCAAAAATCAAATCTCCCAAGACTGGTCAAAATGTGCCAAATGAGGCTACCTCAAGGCAGAGTGTTGTTGCAGTCAACTCTTGAATGTCCTCCTCAATTCCAAATTGAGCTCATGATAGTTCATTAGAAAGCTATTTTTGTGTAGTTATCCTTTGACTCATCAAGAAAGTTATTTGGCCAACCAAGCTAGGAGAAAACTTGATTTTCCCAAGGTCACTTCAGAGGTGTATCAATTCTCCTGAGGCGAATGTATTTTTGACATTTCTCTAAAACCATGACACCTGTGTAAAAAGTGAAGGAGGTTTTTCTTCCTTGGCCTGTTTTGGATAAAAACCGCTCTCAGTTTTTCAAAATTCATCTTTCTCTGAAACATCATTTGAGTGAAACTTGCCCCGATGTGTGAAACAAGGAATTTGGTCGAAACGAAGCGAAATGAAGGGGATAGGGGGCTTCTAAATTCTTGGGGAAATTTTTGGGAGTGGGGAGGGGTGTTAGGAAGTAGGGGAAAGTGGAATTGCAGAGATTGAGTGAGGGGAAGGGGTCCAAAAGGGCAAATCACAGGCCAAACCTAGAAAATTGCCAGGTTGTAGCTAGAAACTAGGGTTTGTGCAAAAATGATGATTTTGGGGAATCTGAGTGTTGGGAAGTGTATGATATGGTACTTTAAGGATAGGGGAAGGTGTATGAACATCAGGAAACAAGTTTTGC
>APFE030245704.1:0-13522 GCA_000404065.3 Pinus taeda
AAACAATTTGAAAAAGTAAGAAAACGCTTGTGAAAATGTTATAAATTACTCAGGGTTTATAGTTTAGGGTTTAGGGTTTATAAAACTTTAGTAAATCCTTTTAGTAGACACTCAGAAAAAAGTTACAAAACACTTGCTAAAAAATTATAAAATTCTTAGGGCTTAGGTTTGAGGTGAACTTTAGTAAATTATTTTAATAAACACTTTAAAAAAAGTCACAAAACTCTTGTGAAAATTTTATCAAATTCTTAGGGTGTATGTGTAGGGTTTACAAAACGCTTATTAAAATGTTATAAAATGTTCACGTTTTAAAATGTTACAAAAAACTTGCTAAATTCTAATAAAATGCTTAGGATTTAGGGTTTATAACAATTTAGTAAATTCTTTAAATAAACACTTCAAAATAAAATTTACGAACACTTCTTAAAATGTTATAAAATACTTAGGGTTTAGGGTTTGGGGTTTAAAATTTTATAAAGTTCTTACGGTTTAGGGTTTAGTTTGGGGGTGTGGGTATTAGGGTTTATGGTTTATGGTTTTGAGGGTTTAGGGTTTTTTATTGTGTATGGTTTTTTTTAGGGTTTTTAGGGTTTAGGTTTTTTTAGGGTTTAGGGTTTGGGGATTAACGTTAGGGGTTTATGGATTAGGGGTTTAGGGTTTATAGAACTTTAGTAAATGGTTTTAGTAAACACTTACATAAAATTCACAAAACACTTTTTAAAATGTTATAAAATCCTTATGTTTTAGGGTTTGGGGTTTAGGGCTGAGTGTTTAGGTTTTGCGGTTTAGGGTTTAGAGTTTATAAGACCTTAGTAAATGCTTTCAAGCTTTAGGCTTTAACGTTTATGGTTTATGATTTATAACGCTAAAGTTACAAAATGCTTTTTAAAATATTAAAAAAAATAGCATTAGGGTTTAGGGTTTAGGATTTATAACAGTGGTAAATTATTTTAATAAACACTTAAATAAATGTCTAAAATGCTTTTCAATATGTCCTAAAATTATTAGGGTTTAGGTTTTAGTGTTTGTTTAGGTTTTAGTGTTTGAGGGTTTACGGTTTAGGGTTTTAGATTTATGGTTTAAGGTTTACAAAATAAAAGTTACACTTAAATTAAAGTTGCATAACACTCTTTAAAATGTTATAAATTAATTAGGGTTTAGGTTTCATGGTTTAGGTTTTAGGGATTAGGGTTTAAAGTTTATAAGACTTTAGTAAATTCTTTTAATAAACACATAAAATAAGTTACAAAACACTTTTTAAAATTTTATGAAATAGCTAGGGATTAGGTTTTAGGATTTGGGGTTTAGGATTTAGGGTTTAAGGTTTATTACACTTTAGTAAATTGTTTTAATAAACACTTAAAAAAAAGTTACAAAACGCTTTTTGAAATGCTATGAAAGGCTTAGGGTTTAGTGTTTATCGGTTTATGATTTATAGTTTAGGTTTTAGCTTTCATGGTTTACGGTTTATAACAACATAGTAAATTATTTTGATAAAAACTTATGTAAAAGTTACCAAAGTCTTTTCATAATGCTATAAAATTCTTAGTGCTTAGGGTTTATAACACTTCAGTAAATTCTTATAATAAAAAGTTAAAATACACTTGTTAAAATGTTATAAATTACTTAGGGTTTAGGGTTAAGAGTATAGGGTTTATAAGAATTTAGTGAATCCTCTTAACAAACACTTAAACAAAAGTTAGAAATTTTTTTAGGATGTTATAAAATGCTTAGAGTGTAGGGTTTGGGGTTTATGGTTTGGGGTTTGGTGTTTAGAGTTTAAGGTTTAGAATTTATAACACTTTAGTAAATGATTTTAATAAACAATTAAATAGAAGTTAAAATATGTTTTTTAAAATGTTATAAAATTATTAGTGTTTAGCGTTTAGCATTTAGGGTTTAGGGTTTAAGGTTTAGGGTTTCTGGTTTACATTTTAGGATTCAGGGTTTATAACACTTTATTAAATCCTTTTAATAAACACTTAAACAAAAATTACAATATGCTTTTTAAAATCTTATATGCTTAGGGTTTAGGTTTTAATGTTCACGATTTGGGCTTTAGGGTTTAAGCTTTAGGATTTAGGGTTTATGGTTTAGGGTTTAGGGTTTGGGGTTTAGTGTCGAGGGTTTAGGGTTTATAAGAATTTATTAAATTATTTTAATAAACACTTTAAAAAAATTTCAAAATAATTTTTATAATGTTCTAAAATGATTAGGTTTTAGGGTTCACGGTTTGGGATTTAGGGTTTAGGGTTTAAGGTTTGGGATTTTGGGTTTAGGTTTAGGCTTAATTGTTTAGGGTCTACAACATTTTGGTAAATTCTTTTAATAAAAACTTAAATAAAAGTTACAAAACAATTTTTAAAATGTTATAAAATTGTTAGGGTTTCGGGCCCATAGTTTAGGGTTTAGGGTTTATGCTTTGTGGTTTAGGGTTTATGTTTTTGTTTTTATGGTTTAGGGTTTATAACACTTTAATAAGTACTTTTAATAAACACTTGAGTAAAGGTTACACAATTCTTCTTAAACTATTATGAAATTCTTAGGGTTTATGGTTTAGGGCTTGGGGATTACGGTTTAAGGTTGAGGTTTTTGGGGTTTAGGTTTTAGGGTATATGGTTTAAGTTTTATAACAATTTAGTAAATTATTTTAATATGCACTTAAATAAAACTTACAAAAATATTTTTAAAATGTTATAAAATGCCTACGGGTTTAGGGTTTAGTTTATAGGGTTTAGGGTTTATTGTTTAGGGTTTAGTGGTTAGGGTTTGGTGTTTAAAGTTTATAAAAATTTATTAAGTTCTTTTAATAAACACTTAAAAAATGTTACAAAACAAGTTCTAAAATGTTATTAAATGATTAGGGTTTAGAGTTTAGGGTTTTGGGTTTAGGGTTTAGGGTTTATTGTTTAGGGTTTGGTGTTTAGGGTTTGGGGTTTAGGGTTTAGGGTTTCGGGTTTGGGGTTTCGGGTTTGGAGTTTTGGGTTTGGGGTTTAGGGTTTAGGGTTTAGGGTTTAGGGTTTGGGGTTAAGGGTTAGGGTTTAGGGTTTAAGTTTTATAAAAAATTATTAAGTGCTTTTAATAAACACTTAAAAGGGTTTTTTCTTTTCTACGTTAAGACTAACCTAAGTACCCACGGGGGATTTGAACTGGTGACCTATCGCAAGGAGTGCTTTAACAATGCACCCATTCACCTTCAATCCAAAGCCCCGTGGGCCAACACTTAAAAAGGGTTACAAAACACTTTTTCAAATTTTATTAAATGATTAGGGTTTAGATTTTAGGGTTTGCGGTTTGCGGTTTAGGGTTTATTGTGTACGGTTTAGGGTTTAGTGTGTAGGGTTTAAGGTTTAGGTTTTATAACACCTTGGTAAATTCTTTTAATAAAAACTTAAATAAAACTTACAAAACTATTTTTAATAGATCATAAAAAGCCTAGGTTTTAGGGTTTAGGGTTTGGGGTTCGGGGATTAGGGTTTAGCATTTAGAGTTTAGGGTTTAGTGTTTATAACACTTCAGTAGCTTATTTTCATAAACAATTAAATAAAAGTTAGAAAAATCTTGTTAAAGTGTTATAAAATGCTTTGGGTTTAGGGTTTAAGGTTATAACACTTTATTAAATGCTTTTAATAAAAACTTAAAAAATTTACAAAAATGTATTTTGAAACGTTATAAAATTCTTAGTGTTTGGGGATAGGGTTTATGGTTTTGGTTTGGGATTTATAACATTTGGATAAATTATTTTAATAAGAACATTAAAAAAAGATACAAAAAGATTGTTAAAATGTTATAAAATGCTTAGGCTCTAGGGTTTAGGATTTAAAATTATATAAAATGCTCATGTTTTAGAGTTTATGATTTATAACGCTTTAGTAAATCCTTTTACTAAACACTTAAAAAAAGGTAAGAAAATGTTTGTTAAAATGTTATAAAATACTTAGGGTTTAGAGTTTAGGCTTTAGGGTTTATGGTTTTGGATTTAAAATGCTATAAAATGGTTACAGTTTGAGATTTAGGGCTTATAACATTTTAGTAAATGCTTTTCATAAAAACTTCAAAAAAATTTACAAAAAGCTTTTTGAAATGTCATTGAATGCTTAGAATTAGGTTTAGGGTTTAGAATGTTATAAAATTCTTAGGGTTTAGAGCTTAGGGTTAAGGATTTATAAAACTTTAGTCAATCCTTTTAATAAACACTTAGGAAAAAGTTACAAAACACTTGCTAAAAAGATATAAAATGCTTAGGGTTTAGGTTTGAGGGAAACTTTACTAAATTCTTTCAATAAACACTTTAAAAAGTTACAAAACTCTTGTTAAAATTTTATAAAATTATTAGGGTGTAGGTTTTATGGTTTTTGGTTTTGATTTTGGGTTTTAGTTTCAGGGTTTAGGGTTTAGGTTTTAGGGTTTATAGCGCTTTAGTAAATGCTTTTAATAAACACTTAAATAAAAGTTACAAAATTATTTTCAAAATGTTATAAAATTCTTAGGATTTACGGTTTATGCTTTAGGATTTAGGGTTTGGGGTTTCAAGTATAGAGTTTATGGTTTGGAGTTTATAACAATTGAGTAAATTCTTTTAATAAACACTTGAATAATAGTTACAAACTACTTTTCAAAATGTTATAAAATGCTTAATGTTTATGGTTCAGAGTTAAGGGTTTGAGGTTTATTGTTTCAGGTTTAGGGTATACGTTTTAGGGTTTTGAATTTAGGGTTTATAACACATCTGTAAAATCTTTTAGTAAACACTTAAATAAAATTTACAAAGCGCCTTTTAAAATGTTATAAAATTCTTAGCATTTATAGTTTAGGGTTTAGGGTTAGGGTTTGGGGTTTATGGTGTAGGGTTTAGCGTTTGGGTTTAGGGTTTAGGGTAGAGTCTTTAAGGTTTATAAAACTCTTAGGGTTTAGGGTTTAAGGTTTCTAACACTTTAGTAAATTCTTTTAATGAAAAATTAGATAAAAGTTACAAAACCATATTGAAAATGCTATAAAATGTTGAGGGTTTAGGGTTTTAAGTCTAGGGTTTAATGTTTAGAGTTTAGAGTTTAGGGATTATAACACTTTAATAAATGATTTTAATAAACATTTAAATAAAAGTTACAAAACACTTTTTCAAATATTATAAAATACGTAGGGTTTAGGGCTTACAGTTTAAGGTTTCGCGTTAAGGGTTTATGGATTACAGTTTAGGGTTTACCGTCTATAGAACTTTAGTAAATATTTTTAGTAAAAACTTAAATAAAAGTTACAAAACATTTTTAAAATTGTTAGAAAATGCTTAGGGTTTAGGTTTTAGGGTTTAGAATTTAGGGTTTCGGGTTAAGGGTTTAGGGTTTAGGTTTTATAACACTTTATAAAATTCTTAGGTTTTAATTTTTAATATTTTTGGTTTAGGTTCATGATTTTGGGTTTATAACACCTTAGTAATTTTTTTAATAAACACTTAAATAAAAGCTACAAAACACTTTTTAAAATGTTATAAAATTCTTAGGGTTTAGTGCTTAGGATTTGGGGTTTAGGGTTTATGGTTTAGGGTTTGGGGTTTAGGGTTAAGGGTTTAGGGTGCAGGGATTAACCACCCATGTTAAGTGGGTATCAACTGCTACATATTACACTTAATGAATTCATCCCATGGAGCCTCGTGGAGCTCTGAAGAAAAGTAAATAAAAGGAAAAACGTTTATGAATAAGGGTGGAAAAACAAGGGTTTAGGGTTTAGGGTTTTCTCCATCCTACACTGACATACCTAGGTGTGGTCTTCTATTATTATAACACTGATAAAATTCTTAGGTTTCATGGTTTAGGGATTAGGGTTTGGGGTTTAGGGATTAGAATTTAGGGTTTATAACAATTTAGTAAATTCTTTTAATAAGCACTTAAATAAAATTTACAAAACACTCTTTAAAATGATATAAACTAATTGGGGTTTAGGTCTTAAGTGTTAGGGTTTAAAGTTTATAACACTTTAGTAAATTCTTTTAATAAACACCTAAAAAAAGTTACAAAACACATTTTAAAATGTTATGAAATGTTGTGTTTAGGTTTTAGGGTATAAGGTATAGGGTTTAGGCCGGTTTGGGGTTTAGGGTTTAGGGTTTAGGGTTTAGGGTTTGTAACACTTTAGTAAATTTTTTAATAAACACTTAAATAAAATTTACAAAACGCTTTTTGAAATGTTATAAAATGTTTATGATTTAGAGTTTAGGGTTTAGGTTTTCCGGTTTAGGGTTTATAGTTTAGGGCTTAGTTTTTATGTGATAGGGTTTATAACACCTTAGTATATTAATATCATAAAAACTTAAGTAAAAGTTACAAAACTCTTTTTAGAATGCTATAAAATGCTTAAGGTTTAGGGTTTATAAGACTTTAGTAAATTCTTATAGTAAACACTTAAATAAAAGTTAAAAACGCTTTTAAAATGTTATGAATTGCTTAGGGTTCAGGGTTAAGAGTGTAGTGTTCATAAGAATTTAGGAAATCCTCTTAATAAACACTTGAATAAAAGTTTGAATTTATTTTAAGATGTTATAAAATTCTTAGGGTTTAGAGTTTAGGGTTTATGGTTTGGGGTTTGGAGTTTAGAGTTTAGGGTTTAGGGTTTATAGCAATTTAGTAAATGATTTTAATAAACACTTAAATAGAAGTCATAATATGTTTTTTAAAATGATATAAAATTATTAGTGTTTAGAATTTAGGGTTTACGGTCTAGAGTTTAGGGTTTAGGGTTTAGGGATTATTGCTTGGAGTTTAGGGTTGAGGGTTTATAGCACCGTAGTAAATTCTTTTAATAACCACTTAAATAAAAACTACAAAGAACTTTTTACAATGTTATAAAATTCTTAGTGTTTAGGGTTTAATGATCATGGTTTGGGGTTTAGGGTTTAAGGTTTAGGGATTAGGGTTTAGGGTTTGGGGTTTATGATTTACGGTTTAGGGTTTATAAGAATTTAGTAAATTATTTTAATAAACACTTAACTAAAAGTGTCAAAATACTTTTTAAAATGTTATAAAATGATTAGGGTTTAGGGTTTAGGGTTTGGGATTTATGGTTTAGAGTTTATGGTTTAGGGTTTAAGGTTTGGAGTTTGGGTTTAGTTTTGGGGTTTATTGTTTAGGGTCTACAACATTTTAGTAAATTCTTTTAATAAACACTTAAACGAAAGTTGCATAACAATTTTTAAAATTTTATAAAATTGTTATGGTCTAAGGTTTATGGTTTAGGGTTTTGTGTTTATGGTTTCAGGTTTAGCACACTTTATTAAATCCTTTTAATAAACACTTAAATAAAAGTTACAAGATTCTTCTTAAACTATTATAAAATTCTTAGGGTTTATGGTTTAGGTTTTGGGGTTTAGGTTTTAGGGTGTATGGTTTAAGGTTTATAACAATTTAGTAAATTTTTTAATAAACAATTAAATAAATGTTACAAAATGCTTTGAAAAATGTTATAAAATGCTTAGGCTTTAGGGTTTAGTTCATAGGGTTTATGTTTTATAAAACATTATTAAGTGATTTTAAAAAACACTTAAAAAATGTTACAAAAGACTTTTGAAAATGTTAATTAATGATTAGGGTTGATAGTTTAGGGTTTGGGGTTTAGGGCTTAGGTTTTAAGGCTTAGGTTTTATAACATCTTATTAAATTCTTTTAATAAACACTTAAATAAAAGTTACAAAATTATTTTTAATAGATCATAAAATGCTTAGATTTAAGGGTTTAGGGTTTGGGGTTTGGTGTTTAGGGTTTAGTGTTTAGAGTTTAGGGTTTGGGTTTTATAACACTTTAGTAAATAAATTTCAAGATAAATTGATACTTCAAGGGAATGAAAAAACATCCACTATAATTCAAAATGCCGACCAAGAATTTTCCACAAAAAAGGAAGAGTTAAAAAAAAACATTATATCACAGAGCCCAATGTTTTTAATATTTTCCTAATATATTTGTCACCCACATGCAATCAAAC
The DNA here is from genome assembly GCA_000404065.3 of Pinus taeda. Classification (NCBI taxonomy): domain Eukaryota; kingdom Viridiplantae; phylum Streptophyta; class Pinopsida; order Pinales; family Pinaceae; genus Pinus; species Pinus taeda. The sequence continues at coordinate 7,969 of APFE030245704.1, forward strand.
ATAAAATCAATAATCTCTAATTTGAGAATTGTACTCCCAACAAGTAACTCAACCTCGAACAATGTCTGCCCATGAGAATTAGGTTTTATAGGAGAAAAATATTAATCCCAACTACAATAGGAGTAGAGACAATGTTTTAGAGAAGGGAAGGGAGTAAAAGTAGAATCTTTGAATGTTATTGATTATTTTCATGGAATTGTTAATAAAGTCCAACTATATTGATTATTTTCATGCAATTATTAATAAGGTGCAACTATTAGAACATCAAATACTAGTTGATCAAGAATTGTCACGACACATATCACTAGTTGACAAAGTACAATATTTGAAATATTTAAAAGCATTTGATGCCCATGAAAGTATATTTGCATGGAAATGGTCTATATTCGATGAAGATATTCAAATTCTTGCACCAAATACTTATCAAACAACATTCCGTTTGACTTCAACACTAGCACCTACAATAGCACAATCGTCTCGATCATCTTCCCCACGACATAAATTCAATCTATTTGAGCCAAGCTTTTAGGATTTGGTCTCGCTTCTGAACAAAAACATCACACTAAGGAACTTGAAATTGAATGTTCTAATCAGTTAGCCAAGGAAGGGAAAAGAAGAGGAATTCTCATTTTAAATCTTGCAGATGTAATTCAAGAAGTTATAGTTGACCACAAAACTAGATCTTCTAATTAGCCAACCACCCTTCTGGATGAACTTTTATATCATTATTAGGATTTACATTTTTTAATTTATGGTGTATCAAATTTTGTAAGACTCCAATTCTTCCTGTCATTTGTGACAAGGAATGAATTAAGAGTAGGGGAGATGTTGGAGGGGCCGGTCGACTTAGTTCACCATCCCAAACAATTCTACAATTGATATTATAAAGTTGATCAACTCTCTAGTCGAGTCAAGATTCTAGGTTAGATAGGCTAAATTTGTTTTGACTTAAATTATTTTGACTATCTCTACATAATATATATATATATGCATCATTGTATCTTTTGTGATTATCTTCTCAAGAGAATATAATATAAAGTAACACTTTGTTGCCTCTCTGCTACATCATTTCACTTCTTCTATTCCTACGTTCTTTATCTTCATGTGATTTATTGTTTTGCTTTCTACTAGTAACCAATGGTCATTGTCTACTACACTACAACAAGTATATATCATTTTTTTGGAATATTCTACTAAAATATAAAATATTGTAAAATATTGGTGCGTCCTTCAATGAATTGTAAAATGTTGTAAAATATTAGTGAAGCATTCACTTAATTATAAAATCTTGTAAATTATTAGTGAATCCCTCATTTAATCTTTACGTCAAGTTACTTTTCCTTATTATGCATTGATTCTCTAATAGAAAAATAATTTTCCAATTACTTCGCTTCAAATAAATGAACATCATTAGGATTTGGTGGTTCATCACCATCTATAAGTTTTTTCAACTCCTTGGTGTGTAAGTATTATAATAACTAGTATGTTTTCTTCTTCAATCAAAACTGTAATAATTGTTGATCAATACACAATTTTTTGAAATTAAACAAAATGCGCAATGAGATTGACTAAAAGACAAAAGATGTAATGACATTTAATATCCTATATGATAAAAAAATTAATTAACAAAAACTCATTATAAAGCCAAAATTTTTGAGTTCAAAATTATAGTCCACAAAGAAAAATGTTCATTACTTAGCATAACATGTTACAAAATAAGTATCATCAAAGGATTTCCACTTCAAAAATGATAATACACTAAGTAGTCTCTCCTCCTCGACTAATTATATGTGTTTCTCCTTTAGCCTTTCCCTCAAAATTATAATTTCATTAAAGGAATAATTACACAAAAAATTTGGAATACACTAGGAATAAAAAAATCTGTATATGATTCCTAATATCCTATGTTTCTCATGTAAAGAGAAGAAAACAAGAACATAAGGCTTCTTATTCAAGAAACAACATTAATTTTAACCAACACCTCTGAAATAAATGATAATTCTAAGATGAAAGCAGTCATTCCCAAAGAAATGGTTCATTGAACAACAAAACTAGAGCTAGAAGTGTTTAAGGGACTAACAAAAGTTTTAATAAAAATAAACAAAAATTTTTTATCTTCATAAATGCTTCAAATTCTTGTCCAATATATCAGATGTAAATGTAAAAGAAATTCGTTGTAATTGAATGACTATATTTCTGAATAGAGGAAATATTCCTAAATTAATTAATTATCATTTTATAGTAGTATATTATGTATGTGAAGAGATATGTTCTAGATTCATGAGACTATCGACTTTTATGGATCTGCTGGTATTATTGAGGGAACAAAATGGAACGTAGAGACCGAGTGGGAATGATTTGTTTGTTAAAATTGACATTGATTTGTGAAAGAGTATGTTTGCAGGAGAGACCGTCAGCGCTGGAGAATTGTTTGCAGAAAGCGACCGTATTGAATTGAGGAAAAATCAGCGTTGAACATAAGTCTGGAAAAACTCGTTGAAATCTAGCATTGAGGAAATGGTGACGTTGTAATAATCATTAAGAATTCATTCAGGAATTGCAGGATAGAAATCGTGGAGCGAAATGTTAATAACCAGATGAATAAGTAGTGAAGGTTGCGTAGTCCAGATTATTCATTGTGGAGGTAAGTTGAATGATCAGATTGTTGGTTTAGTATATACTTTGGATTGAAAGCACTGATATTAAAAACCGTATGAGCCAGCATTATTACTAATTCAAATGAATAAATTGAAGATGTGGGAGACTGCGTTGAAATCAGTTTATTGCAGTGGAAGCGTTGTGGAAGGTACGTAATTGAAGAGCAGATTTTTGTTATTGAGCAAAATGTTTATATAAACTGCCATAAGTTTGGTAAGCGGAATTGGAAGGGCGCACTTCTATATATATATAATTGATATTTGGTTGACTATACTGAAAGGTTGAAGTTACATAGTCTTGTGCAGGCCCAAACATCATTAAAATGGTGATGTTGGGGGTCTTTAGCACTTAGGGGCTTTAAATAAGATATATGGGGGGAAGAAACATTGGATGAAGAGAACGAGTGGCTGTTGAAAATTATGAAAATAATGGTTTGGAATTTTTTGTTTCTTGGTCCTGAAGTAGGTAACTCCTCTTAGAGGAAAAAAGCACTGAATCTAGTTTTGGGCTGTTGTCATCAATAGGCTATAAGGTTATGCAATAGTACAATAATGGCTAGTTCAGGGAAAGGCAAGGCAGAGACAAGAGACTCCAGGAGAGTGAGGTTGAGGATGAGCTGAGAAATCTTGGAAAACATAGTGGGAGGAAACCAGTTGGCAAACTGATCCAATAAATAATTATTGCATATGTGGGTGGCACCAAAGAGGAGATTCAACAACTCATTGCTGAGTGGGAGGATGGCATCAACAGATTTGCGAAAGTGCGGGCAGTGGATGTGGAAGAGTGGAAAGTATTGGTTCCTGATTTGAGACACACTCGCGGTAGAGAATCACAATATAAATAGACTCTACGCATGTATTGGCTCCTTAAATGCCTCCTAGCAAAGGCGATGGAAAAAATCTGGATGGTCATCTCAGTCAAATCTAGAAAACATTCTCAAGCATGTTCTTAGTTACCAATCTTCTTAGATCAGTGTGAAGGACCCAACCCTGGGTAACTTGACATCGACTGATCAGGATAACTAGGAGGATGAAGTCATAGTCTTTTTGCTTAAGTTTTTATGTGGATAGCATTTCCGTCCTAGTTTGTAGTAGTTTATATATCTAGAAAGACAACTCATGGTTGTGTACATGATAATCAAGTATATATAGCTTGATTATATAAAATAACTACTTTTTGCTACTAGATGGCGTATAATGCGGTTTTGTGGTCAACAAACCTGCTTTTCCAACAAGAAGTTTGAGATCACCTAATTAAGCTAAGTGGTTGTAACATGCTTGCAGATACCATAATGAAAAAAAAGGATCTACCATTGTTAACAAAAGAAATAGATTCTCGAACTTTGTATTTAAAAAAATATATATTATGAAAATTATTAACATTTTCTTAATCTTAATCAAATTAAATTAAATTAAATTAACATAGTTTTATTATTTACATCTTTTTAATTGAATTCAAATCCAATTAAATTAAAATATATTTTTTATTTAACATATTTTATAATATATTTTTAAATCGTTAAACTTATTTTAAAAGATCGAATTGAAAAAATAGTGTCATCCCTACAATTCCTATATTTGCTAGTATCTTTAAACAAAAATAAATTCCATATCTTCAAAATTTAGTCTACCAACCTTTAACATGTCTAATAATTTAAACAAAATTAGTGAATGTTGTCAAAATTAAGTTTATCTTTCCCATTTAAAATTAAACTTAATAGATATTTTTGAATAAATATTTAAATTCAAGTTATATAATTTGATGCTTTTTAAGCCCACTAAGGTATTGACATAATTGGTATATAAGTAAACTCAAATGTTTAATTAGATAAAGTAATATTTATTTTTAATTATATGTAATTGTTAATTTTTAATATATTTTAATATTGCTAATTTATTACTTTTTATGTTTAAAAATAAATTTTAAATAGTTAAATAAAATGTTATAATTTTTTTTAATGCCTACATGTTAAACTTAATAATAAAATAGATAATTGTTATAATTTATTTTTAATATATGTAATTTCATACTTGTTTCAAAATAAATTTTAAATAATTAAATAAATTGATATTAATTTTTGTAATGTCATATGCTAAATTCATAATAAATATATATTTCGAATGCTTTGCGAATATAATTTTTTAAGTTTTATTCTGAATATAAAACATATAATAATATAATTGTTTGTTGTAGAGTTTCTTGATATAATATAGTTGTTTGTTTTATGTGTGTGTGTTGTTATATTATATATATATATATATATATATTATAATATATAATATATATGGTGGTGTGTGTATGGTGGTAACGCACTCAAAACCAAACATTTTCTATCAGACCTAAAGAGACAAATTATTTATTTTGATTTAAGATTTTATTCCTATGCTCAAAAAGCTTGGAGAGAAGCCTCGTCAGCTCACTATAATTTTGACATTGTAAGACCCTAGGAAGGTCAGTATTGTAATAAAGATTGTAAAACTGAGATCTAATGTGGTTGTAGGTGGGGCACTCTAAGAGGAAGTAGTTTTCATCCTCGATGTTCCTACTCTCACATATATGGCAGATCCTTTCCATCCATGGTGTTTTAGGAACTGCCCAGTGACATGTTTCACTATGGAGCTCATGAGAATTCATTCTAATCTTTGCTATATTAATTTTATTGTTTGAGTTAGTTAAATAGAGAGATACTTTTGGTCTTCTAGGATGGGGTTGATGACCTTCTTATAATAACTTAATTTTCTTTTAGCAGCTAAATCTTTCTGACACCATATTATTTCTTTGAACTTAGAAGTAACAATATCTTTAATGTTATTAAGTTTTTGCAATGCATCATTCTCATTGATCTCCCAATAGTTGAACCAGGCCTTGTTACTTTATGCCACCCCTGATTGAGCCT
>APFE030245707.1:514-11196 GCA_000404065.3 Pinus taeda
GGTTCTTCTACTTGGTATTATCCCTCATTTTCTGTTCTGGCTCCATCTCCACTATAGTTTCTTCTTTATTAAGGAGCGATCAAATAAGAGCCATCTCTTCCATATTTAAACCCCCTTCATTGGGTGGGGCAGGCAGCGCAAGTTGACCATGACCACCCTTTATCTTTTTACAATAAAAAGGCTTGAAAGGTCTTCAGTTGTTATAATCTCCTCCATTCCCACTAGTACTCTCTTCAGAATTCCTTTTCATATCGATGACTATGTTGGTCAATTTCTTAATAATCTGATGCAAACCTTCCACATCTATGGTGTCCCTCTCTTTGCCCTCAACCACTTTGTTATCACTTCCACTACTCTTCTTTGATGACTGAGAGGATTTCTTTCCTTCAGTCGTATGATGACATGTCGTGAGACTGATCATTTCATTCTCAACTTTTATTGCCTCCTCGATATCACCTTGTAAGGTTTGTGCATTACTTCTCTTGACCCACATCGTAGTAGGGACAAGGAGAGCAGAGATGTAGAATTCCATGAGCACCTCATCAGTAGGTCTAGCGGTAGCAGGGATTCTTTTGAACAAAGTATTGAACCAGATGTTAAAATCCTTGACCTTTTCTTTGGTGTCCATTTTCAAATGAGATAGCTCTAAAACTAAGGTCGTAGGTGTTTTTTCATCGCCGAACTTGTCTAAGAAGGCCTGCTGAAAGGCAACCCATGAGGTAATCTATCCTATTCTCAAGCTAAAGTACGATGTGGAAGATGAACCAATCAGAGTAAAAGGGAACAAGTGACATACCACATCCTCATCATCTACCCCTAACATGTGCACAGCTAGGAAGAAAGAGTGAATATGGTTATCCGCAGTGTCTCCCCACTCAGGGTCAAATTTGGGTAGTACCCTTTCTGCATTTTTGGGTAAGGCATGTTGTTGTCTAGGTACCGCTACGGCATCCTGTGCAAGCCATGGAGGGAGTGCTCCCAGAGGAGGTGGAGGTTGATTCTCACTTGGAGGAGGCGGTGGAGGTTGACTCCCACCTGGAGGAGGAAGTAAAGGTTGATTCCCACCAAGAGGCAGAATGTTAGCCATATTATGGATAGGGAGGTTCTGGTTGAGGGTTTCTTTCCTCAGGAATTTCTTCCCAAGGAGAGTCAATACTTTGCAAAGAATGAAGCACACTATCTTCAAGAGAAGGGGCTGCAGATGTCTCTTCGTTTATGTGATAGACCCTTGGCTTTCTTTTTACTGTCGGAGGTAAAGACTGAAAGATAGGGAGTTTTGATAGGGAATGAGCGTAAGCCCAAGTAAGTCTTCTGACTAGTTGTTCCTGAGTGACAGGATACTCCCACAATGTCTCTTCCTTGGGTGACCCAGAAACAGGACTTAGAATGGTCTCTGTTTCCTTTAAATGAGGCTCTTTCAAATGGGTGGAATGGTCTTTTTAACCTCTACGATCCATACATTAATCCTTTTGAATCCATGGGTGGCATTTATAGATGAATCTTGAAAAGCTATGGACAGTGGTTCAGGCCCTCCTTCTAGCGCCAATTTGTTGACATGGTGAATTTTCACTATACCAACAAGGGGAACTAACCCGATTGCAAGCCCCAATTAGACTTGCTTTCGTTTGGAATGGCTAGTTCCAACAGGTTTTAAGGGACCTCGTAAACTGTTAAATGAGTTAAAAGATGGATTCTGAGAAGAAGGCTTCAATTAAATCAACAAAATTAAAACAGCTAACCACTATGTATTAAATCCTATCTACACTTCTTATAACTACTCTAGTCTATGCCCTAATTATCCTAATTTTTCCTGCAGGAGCATGACAAAGAGAGATTAAACATCATATATAAATCCCAAGTCTAAATGAATCAATTACTGGTTCACGTAAGAACAAGGCTGCATCAATTCGAAATTGCAATCCAATCACTCATACAGGAATACACATTCCTTTTATGAAATTAAAGCTCGCAACCGATGTTTAACATAGTTTCAAACCAGGGACTACTCATGAATTAACTATGACGAAGAATCGCATTCAAACAACAAAAGCTAATAATAAACTATAAGTCATTAATGGGCACAAACTCAAATCACATTCATTTATGCTCTCAACAACATCCTGATTCTTAACATATAAAGAAGAGGGAAATCAATCTAAGAAAAGGCTCCTTCTATAACCCAAACAATCTCCCTTACTCACAATAAACAAAAGTTGTTCTGCCAAATGAAAAAGCCCTTCTCTCCTATCTGGAGGTAATACTTATACAGATCAAAATGACCCTTCCCTTACTAACTTTTCACCTCCTTTCTTTACATTACATAGATTCGAACATACAGAGGAGAATGGTCCATGAGGCTGTTGACACGTCGAAGTCATCTTTGTTGGAGCATTCTACTTCCCAAGGGAGGGACAGAGAATGACTACGTATCATCTCGTTGCACTTGTGTGGGATGGCTATTATTCCCTGTCATTTCTTGAAGGAAACTGGAGATGTTGCACTCATCATCCCACATCTAGAATGCCTTGAGGTTCATCTAGAGGGAGTGGCATCTTGGTGGATCAGCATTGTGCTTCCCTTTCGACACAGAGTGTGCCTCTATTATGCATTGTGGCGGTTCATCTCCATTTCTGCAGACTATGCTTTTGCAGTATCGACACCGGGGGTGCAGAGGTGTCATATTGACATACATCGCCTTTATATGCTACTGGATCCACTCAAATTCGCCTACAGAGATAATTCATATTAGCAGTGATTATGAAAATATGATAAAACACCTAAGAACAACTCTCGTCATTATTGAAACTTTAAATGATAAGGCGCAATGCAATGAAAAGGAGCGAGTGTGAAAGAATCGGCCCCTAGCTTAGCCAATGTCGTGTTGTGACTGAGTCGTAATCGCACATCTCCACGGGCAATCATGTGCCATATCACCCCTACCAGATTTCCTTCAAGAACCCAGATCATGACATTTCATAGAAAACATAGGAATACACGGAAAAGACTGCATTTGAGCACAAGGCCAGATTTCAAAATTTATAAGCTCGGACACAGAGTTATCAGCAGGTCCACTTCATAGAATTGGACCTTATACATAAGTGCTCGACCTCAACAATAGCGATTTAGCGATGGGGAGGTAGACCCGATAACATAAATATTTTGTTTAATAAGATCGGTGGGTCCACCAAATCGCATATTGTAATGTGTGCAGGCCTAAGACCTCGCCAATAGTGATTTGTGATTCGGCCAGACCCGATATATATATATATATAGGTTGTATTGAATAACACGGCGGGTCTAGTTCATTGTGGTTGCGTTATGAATAACCCTTAGGTCTTGCGGATTGCAATATGAAATGCTATTGAGGACTTAATCGCATCGCAATTATTCATGATAAACAAACCTTTGCCCTTGATCAAGGCAACATGCGATAAGTGATAAATGGGTAAGTCAAACATGTTTTGTGAAGAATTTCCCTTGTGAAGAGTTAAAAAAAGGGAGATGAAGATGCGATAGAAGGTTTTGCATGTTAAATGCATGAATGGCCCTAGTAAAGGTAGGGGTGATTATATGTGCGGGCATAAATGTACCATGAATACTTATGAGGATTAAAACCCCTAATGAAGGGACTGAATGAAGGGCTAGGCTGGGTTATGAATGAACTATGCAGTAGAGATTTATTAAGGGGATCCTGTCCATTTAGAATTTGAAGATTTGGTTTGCCAAAGAGTTAAAATCCTTGGGATGAAACAAATCATTCGAAGGAGTGCAATATCAAATTCTAGGGGACCCATTCAAAATTACTACCAGGGAAAATTCTAATAGGGTGGTGGTTGTGGCCACAACAGACTTACAACAAGTGCAACACCAAAGATACACTTTGCAATGATCGTGACGACACTTGTGAAACAATGCTTAAAACTTTGGGAATGAGTGCAACAAATGTTTACATGGTTAGATGATCTCATTTTCACAAAGCTAACCCATTTAAACCACCAAAACAAGCTTATACACATTATGTGACAACTAACATGCGAAAAGATGACATTTGCCTTTCTTGCAAAAGGAACCAAAACACATAGATAAAACACAAGGAATGGATCTCCATGTTTGTGACAACAATATAAAAGACCAAGATAGGCTCCAAAATTTGGTGCAGGCCAACATTTTGGATGGTGTTGTAGCAGCGACAACACTTGGCGACACACTAGTAGAATTCCAGCTACCCTGTCTCAGTTAACTCTTTTGTGAAGGGTCTCAGTTCTTTATGGAGTATTGATTCATCATGCATATCACTTTGGCTTCCCACTTACCCTATATATAAACATGATCCCCTTTGTGCCTTTCTCGATTGAACATAAGCATAAGGTTTAGCAATATTGCAATGTTTCAAATTGGAAAGGGTAGTGAAGTTTGCGAGCTTTATATTTTTAGAGTATAGTTTTTCATCTCCACCATTGCTCTGCTACCAGTAGGCCTAAACAATACCGTGGTGGAGTCACTATAGGAACACAAAAATTACTTTGTTTCTAGCGAGTTTGGATAGTACCCCGGTGGAGTTGCTTGCTTCACCTCTCTGTGCAAGAAGCTTTTCTATTCTTTCACCTTTATTTATATATTGAAAGAGGACCATGCATTCAAACTTATCCATTTTATGGGCAGAATAGGGATCCCAACTTACTGAGAGCAGGAGGGGTTGTTCCTTCAAAGAAGCATATAGATACCTTTGATTTTGGTTTGCTCATTTAAATTTTCCCTTATTCCTCTTTTACTGAATGGATAAGCATGAAAATACTGAAACATAAGAACCAAGTGTGGGCATAAGGTTTCCTGAATAGACACAAGTATCATGCTATGACCAAAGCTCTCCTTACGGACAAATAGTATTTTATGTCAGAACTTCATTGACCAAAAGATGTAACCAACGCAAAGAAGGAGGATCACAGGTTAGCCAAATGTTGTAGTGTCACAAGACTCTTTTCCATTTTTCCACATTGCCTTTTGAGCCAATAGAGCATATTCACACAAGGTCTTACAAAACAAAATAAAAGACAACACACAACAAGGAAACAAAACGAGAAGACAAAACAGAAGGAGGCTAACCAAAAAGACGATGCAAAACCAAAATGAGAAAACACAAGAAAAACTACAAAAAATGAATGCAAGATGAATGTTTAGGTAAACTAAAATGAAGCTAGACCTACTCCTAACCTAATAATCTAGAAGGTCAGGGTCATGTATAATGAAATTTACAATGAAGCCACCATAGCTTTTCTGACCCACATTCACAAAGATATAAGCAATAAAAATTGATATAAAGCAATGTGCAACAAAAAAGATAGGAACTTGAATAACTTGCACAAAAATTTGAAGGTCTTTCTTGTCAACAGAAATATAGGCCATAGCCACTACTTCTAACTAGTTCACATTCTTACCTTTTTTATGAAAACCATCATTCAACAAACCTCAGAAGATTCTTTCGAATGTGTCTTCAATTACACCGAAATCCTTAGCAAGCACAGGGAAAGATCGAAACTTGTTATTCACGACAGATATTGTCAAGTAAGATTTTTCCAACCATTCAATGATTGGATCATAAAGTTCATGAGAATCCCATTGAAAACCCTGAAACCTTTGAAAATACAAATTTTTAATTAGAGGCATGGGATTACGTTGAGAATCTTGCGAGGGAAAAATATATCTTATCATATTCAGTAGACATGTCAAGACAGTGAGGATTTGACATAACCATCAACGAGTGTGAAAGTGCCTCAACTGCGTGAAAAGTACCCAGATAGTAAGATGTTAAACCATAAATATAAAAGTGTGTAAAAAAACTGTGATTAGATGTGCTAATGGGAAAATAGTAAGTTGAACGACAACCATTAAAGACAAAATTATGATAAGATGACTGATTAAAGCATATGATTCACATTTTGTAATTACCAAAGATAAATCAACTTGGACAATTTCAGAAATTCTCTTCATAATAGAATCATCTTCCTCACATGATGAGTGTAACAAACCATTTTCTTGTAACTGGTTACACAGTACAATAGCATCGTAATCATCGAAAGAATTAAAAAGGAATGCTAGTATGGAAAGCACATGAAACTAGTCAGGGAAAAAAATTGAAGAAGATTTTGATTCATCAAATAATCAATGCATTCACTAGTGCTCAAGAGGATTTCAGGTGAGATGAAGAAAAATATTAGCATCAAAATATTCACAAGAAGGATCAAGAGTTGATCAGGAGCTGGTGTCCCTTTGTTTTATCTTGATTGATTAGCATAATCAATTACAGAGGTTTCTTTCAACATGTTTCCCTTCTCCATCTCATTCTTCATCATCCTGTCATGGTATGATAGAGTACCTGAATCTGCAATTCATTCACATTGAGACGACATCAGTCCAATAAACCCCTAGTTTAAGATGGTGCATGTTGATCCATTGACTGAGCTAAAACTAAGTGGCGGGCTGAGGGAGAGGCTAAGTGACTACGCAATTGCATAACTCAGGTAGTCAGGGGTGAAGCTTGAGCCTTAAGACTATGCAATGTGTAGTTAAAGTTGGACTAGGTAGGAAGATTTCACAATTTTGGGACATAATGAGCTAGGCTGAGGGTTTTTGCATTATTTCAACCAACTGTGCAGTTATGGGAGGCAGAGTAGACCTAGTGATTGTATAGCTGCACAACTCAGGAGCTTAAGGGATAAGTTGGAGCTCAGAGTTTGTGTAATGCATAGTTGAGGCCAAGTTGGAGCGTTGGATTGCACAATTCTGGGGGCCAAGGTATGGGCATGAGCAATGTAACTGTGTAGTGCATAGTCATGGGAGGAAGGAACTGTGCATTACATAGTGTCAAGGGGCAGGGTTCCAGCTTGAGGGCTAGAACTGTGCAATGCATAGTTAAGGAATGTTAGATGAGATTAAGTTGCTAGATTTTTTTTGGAATTTGGCTAAGTCTGGGGTCAATGAGCTTATGTGAATAATGATATGATTTGACTATGATAACACACTTAGAACAATTTATGACACCAAAACATGTATCATCTAGGACATATTAACAATAAATTTCCCTTAGTGCGACAACTTTGTGATGCATTATGCAACCAACTCACAAAATAGAAGAAAAGACAGATCAACGACTCCAAAATTAGCCTCTTCGAGGGGGCAAGCTCCTTTACATTACACAAATGAATTCTTTGATGATAAAAATGACAAGACCTCCTTTCTATATATAGGAGTCAAAAGGGTCATAATATAATCAGAGTCAACATAACAATAATTAATGTAAGGGTACAACAATAAGAATAGTGGGCTTCTATGGGGCACAACAATACAATAAGGGGGTTGCACTAATAACAATAAGGGGCTACACTAATAGTATAGGGACCTAACATTCTCCTCTGCTTCAAAAGGTGTTGTCCTCAATGCTTGAGCAATTCTGGATGCTTCCGTATAAAATTCTCATCCTCTCATGTAGAATCTTCAGTGGTTAAGTTCTTCCACTTGATGAGATACTCTAAAATTGATTGATTTCGTAGCTTTCATGTTCTTATTTCCATGATTTCTTTAGGTTCAAATATGATTTTTCCTTCCTCTTCAAGTTTTGGCAATATTGTTTGAATTGGGAGCTTATCACCTATAACCTTCTTTAAGCATGAAACATGGAAAATTGAGTGCACTCGGGAAGATGCAGTAAGCTCCAATTTGAATGCCATAGTACCAATATTTTGCAACACCTTGTAAGGACCATAGTACTTTGGTGATAATTTATTATCCTTCTTAGCTTACTTGAGGGACATTTGTTTGTATGGTTGTAGTGATAAAAATACCCAGTTGCCTACATGAAAACTTCTTTCGCTGTGATGTTGATTTGCCTGTTGTTTCATTCGATTCTGTGCCAAAGTGAGGTTATCCTTTAAGAGTTGGAGAGCATTTTTTGATTCTTGATGTGATATTCCATTGCTTGAACCTTAGAATTTTCTCTTAAATATGATGTGATGGTTGGTGTATGATATTCATAAAGTTCCATAAATGGGGTCATTTTTGTTGAAGCACTATACCACCATTCAACCAAAGGTAACCACTTGGCCCATTGTGTTTTTTTATCAGATATAAAGCAACAGTGATATCCTTCCAAACATGTGTTCACTATCTTTGTTTGTCCATCTAGCTTGAGAGTTTGAGGAGTGGTAATTCCTGCCAATGTACTACAAGATATGGCCGGATTAATTTCTTATTTATTTGGGGTTGGTTCCTAGTGTATATACTCTTTTTTATGTTTCTTGATCCTTTTCTTCCTCCTCCTCACAATCTATGTAAAATAATTTCTTGTCAGCACACTTATGACCTTTAGTGTATTTTCTATCACAGTTGTAGCAAAGCCCTTTTTCTCCTTTTCTTCCAATTGTTGTGGTGTCAACCTTGTAGGTTGTGGAAGGCTAGTAGAAACAACACTTCCATATTTATAGTTGTGAGTGGTAGGATTCCTTGCCGCCATCATTTTTCTTTCAATTTTTCTTTCCAACCTGAATGCCTTCTCCAATGAATCAGGTTCCCAAAGATGAACCTCATGTTGAATTTTATCCTTTAAAGTCCCTATGAATAAATCAATCCTCTGCTTCTCTCAAATATCATTTAATCTTATATTCAAATTTTGGAAGTCCTCAATGTGCTCTGCCATTGAAACTTTTTGTTTGAGATTTATCACTTTGCTAAAGAAGGTGTTGTTCTTTGTATCCTCATAATGTGCTATCATTTCCTCCATGAAAATTGACCAAGTGGCCAGTGGTTTATGAGAACAAAGCCCTCTATACCATACAAACGAATTTGGTTCTAAATATAAAGATGCAATACGTACCTTTTGTAATAGTTGCACATCATGTAGATAAAAATATTGCTCCATCTATAGTATCCAAGTTACCGGATCCTTGCCATCAAAGTTCCTCATATCTCTTTTTCTTTCTTTTAGGAGCTCGATCTTGAAATGACTGTAACTCTGTAATTTATTATCTCCAATTTCTGAAATGTTGTCCTGTAGTAGATCTATGAGTCCTCTTTCCAAACCCACAGGTCTGACTGTGATTGGATTCTTCAAGAAAGATTTATGCTTGATCTCCCACGATGACTTGATTATAGACTGGTTCAGTAGAGCTAACTTGTACAAAGACCCACATGTCACTGTTTCAACCTTCGTCCCTAAACACGATACCCAAAACAATTTAAGACCCACATGTCATTGTTTCAAAATTTGAATCTGATGCTCAGAGAGAAAGTTATGAAAATTTTCCTAAGATCCCCTGTTTGAGATGGAATTCTGGAGCCTGCAAAAACTCTAACTTCCTTGGATCATATCTCCAAACATATATAGAGACAAGATCTAGAATTCAAAAATGAGGTTCATCAATATTTCATCTCAAATGGATTTTAATTTCAGCGTCTGAAATGGCGTATAAAACAAGTTATAGTGAAAATTCCATGATGACCTGTTTGAAGCAGCAAAACCGTAAAATCCAAAGTTCTAAAAGCAAATGTTATGCAACGAAGTCACAAAATAGAAGAAAAGACAAATCATCAACTTCAAAATTAGCCTCTTCAAGGGGTAAACCTCCTTTACATTACACAAATGAATAATTCTTTGATGATACAAATGACAAGACCTCCTTTCTATATATAGGAGTCTAAGGGGTCACAATATAATCAGAGCTGACATAACAATAATTAATGTAAGGGCACAATAATAAGAATAGTGGGCTCATATGGGGCACAATAATAACAATATGGGGACTACATGGGCACAAAAATACTATAAGGGGGTTGCACTAATAACAATAAGGGGTTACACTAGTAGTATATGGACCTAACATGATGGCTTATGACAAGTACAACATCAAAGGTACATTTTGCAATGACTGTGATGACACTTGTGTGACAATGATTAAAATTTTTGGAATACGTGCGACATATTTTTACATGTTTAGATCAACTCATTTGCCCAAAGATATTCCCTTGAAACACTAAAACAATTTTATACACATTATGCGACAACTAACATGTGAAAGACAACATTTTTCTTTTCTTGCAAAAGGGACCAAAACCCTTAGAGAAAACACATGGAATGGATCTCCATGTTTTCAATGACCATATACAAGACTAAGGTAGCCTCTAAATGTTAGTGCACGCCAAAATTTCAGAGGGTGTTCTAGTAGTGATAACATATAGTTTCTTGTGTAATTTTTTTTACCAAACCCTCAAACAAGCTCGAGAGGAAATCACACTGGAATTCAAGGAAAATGAATAGGGTTATCCATAATTTGTTTCAAAAAATCATGTTCTCCATTGATCTAGGTGGCTCTAGACACATGTAGAAGTCCCAAAGGACTTAGAAGGGGTCAAAATTAAAAGTGGTCAAATTGCTCCCAAACCAACACCAAATCAAAGAGCTAGTCACCCTGATTCCAATGGTGCGAATGACACTCAAATCCGAGCTCATATGAGGGAGAAAGAGCCAGTCAAAGTTTTGGTCAAAGTTGGGCAACGACCCAGGTTTAAGTGTCCTATGATTTCACTGACCCAGGGGCATGAAACCTAGCTCCCAAAAGTGGGTGAATTTGTTGGATCGTTAATTTGTCTAATATCCCCTATATTAGACAAAATCGAAAAAAAATCCTCTATTT
>APFE030245707.1:11461-25825 GCA_000404065.3 Pinus taeda
CAATGACCAACATATATTTAACAAAATTGTTATTAAAAAAATGGCCTACAGGCCATGACCCCCGCCGGCCCCCAACCAACCAACAATTATAATCTATATTATGTATGGGGTGGGCAGGCCACCTCCGGTGGACCCAATCCACACCCCAACCACCCAACCATATATGTTATAACATACAGAGCTGATGGGTATTGAATCCATGCCAGCCACGTGGGCTGGCCCACGACGGCCCCATTTAACAGCCAACCCAAACATAAACATCACACCAACAATCAAACTGTATTAACGTGTCATTCCAAAATAAAACATGTAACCGTTGTAAAATTTATACAATGCACCAAACGTTATCACACTATTTTGGAGGGGAAGGGGTTTGAAACCACAATGTCTGCCCTCCTAAATGACTCCGCCATCATTGGGCCACAGGCTCAACCTTGATAGCTCTGCCCACCTTTTAATATTTAAACCTTCGTTTCATTCGCACGAGGGAGAACGGAGGACTGAACGACAAAGCAATGGAATGGAGGTGTGGTAGCACAGAGGGGGTCTGCCTTGGGAATGGAAATAGAGGCAGATTCCAAGAATATTCCAGGGAATATTCTCATGCAGATTTTTTAAGGAATCTTAAGATTCCCTAGGAGGTAAAAATTATTTTTATCAGAATGTAAGCAAGTTTACAGTCATTTTTCTCAGATTTTCACAGGGAACACAATGGAAAGGTTGGATTCACCTTCTGAGCAACATATTTGCAGATTCCCCGCGGAGGAGAATCTTGAGGGAATCTTATAGATTCCTTGGAGGTTAAAATTCACTAGAGTCAGAATGCAGCCAACTTCATACTCATTTTCCTAAGAATTTCACAAGGAACCCGATGGCATAGACATAATTTTGATTTGAGCAATAGATCTCCAGATGAACCGGAGGAGGGAATCTTTGAGGAATCTAGTGGGAATCTAAAATATTCCTGTAGCCCAAGATTTCCACTTTGTCAGAATTCAGAAATTTGACAGTCGATTTTACACTATTCTACACCACAAATCTGATGGTGCAACCAAATTTTCCATTTGATCATTCCACTTTTCGGCTACTTTTCAAAGTGGAGTGCAAGTGTCAAGATTCAATGTGCAAACAATCATTTCCATGAGATTCGATGCCATGAGATTGATGATACGGCCAGATCCAAGATTTTATCATCCTGCTCTTTAGATAACTTTTTGATGTGAGGTATATGCAGTGTGATCATGTACTTATTTATCTCTTTGCTTGAGATGCAATGTGTTGTATAGATCCCTGTTTGATGTTTGATCTAGGATCTTCTTTTTGTTCTTGATGTGAGATGTACTTATTTTCATGTTTTGATTCAGATCCCTTTGTCATCATGTTGACGGGATACTCATGTGTCTCCATGTATGTTTGAATTGAGATCCCTTTGATGCCATGTTGGCGGGATGCTCATTATTAACATACATGAAATTATGTCATGCTGATAGGAGTCCTTTTGTGAATGAGATTTTCCACAATGGAACATCTCATGGACCCACTCCTGCATGAGGGAATATTCCTTGTATGATAGAGAAAACACATGCATATACATCATCACTCTTTCTAGCACTTAATGCAGTGGCCTACACCATCTTGACACTAGGCCCAGAGACGTAGTCCCTCTTGGACGAACTCCATTATCAACGTCTTGTGTTTTATGTTGCTGATTATTGTCATGTTCCTTCTTCTTTATGACATGCATATATGTTCCTTTATGCTCTTTTAAATGGAATTCTAATCACATCACGGAAGTAAAAGATCTTGGTTAAATCTAGGAGTTGAGTCAACTCAGATCAAGTTTGGTATCAGAGTAGTCTTTGTGTGGACGTGAATTGTGAGCGTGAACAATGGGGTGTGCAATGATGGAGGATGACAAAGCGATGTATGAGACCATGCTCAGAGTGTCCCAAAAGGTGGAAATAATATATGAAGCTCTACAAAAAGAGACAGAGGAAAACAAGCGATTACAGCGTCAGTTGCGAGCCAGGGAAGAGGCCCTAGAAGAACTGAAGCACAAAAACCAGAGTCTTCAAGTAGATAACGTTGAATTGAAGATGATCCAACAGGAAGAGAAAGAGGAGAAATAGAGGTTGCTACACCAACTGCAAGCTAAGGACAAGGCCTTGGAAAAGCTACCGCATGACCCTTGTGAGGTAAAAAGTAATTCTCCGACTTCGTGTACATTTCCTGATGATGATTTCGCTGTTTTTGAAAATCATACCACATGAATTGGCTCCAAATTGTTGAAGAGAATGGGGTATGAAGGAAAAGGCTTGGGCATTAATGATAAAATCATTGTCAACCCCATCAAAGTAGAGGAATTACCCTATCGAACAAGACTTTGGTATGTTGGAAAGGAAGTTGGGGAATGCGCCAATACAGCTAGTGAACCACCAACAACAGATGATGAGAAGCCCTCATCAGTTCTTTCCAACTCGATAGTGGAGGTAAAGGATGTTGATTTCCCTTCAGTTTCATCTTCACATAGTATGATTTTTGTTGGAGATGTGGAGATACGAATTACAGGGAAAAACATGAGGCTCCTTACCAGGATGAGATACAAGGAGGAAAAGGAGCTTGGTGTTAATAACCAAGGCATAACTCAACCATTGGAGGTTGTGCATAAACCTCGATTTACAAGCTTGGGATACACCGAAGGAGAATGCTCGAAGCTATCAAATTCACCTAAGACATCATTGAAATCATCGAGGTAAGAGAATGATGGGAACACATCATCATCATCCCATGGCAGTGCCCTTTGCAAGGAAAGAGCTAAGGCAAGCTCTTATCGCCTTAATGACACTAGAGACAACAATGAAAGGTATAACTAGTCTCAATATTCAAATGTTCATTTTGATTATAATGATGTTGTTAATGATGAGCATAAACATGGCATCAAAAAACATGTACCTTTTGTGGATTACATAACCATACATTTGCTAAGTGTTGGAAAAGAATAGCAACACACAAAAGGATGAGGCATGAAAGACCCTCTCAATAGCAAGCAAAGAAGGTAAAGCAAATTTGGAGGAAGAAGACCTACTACAGTCATTGCAATAGAGGTGGCCATAAAAGAGCCACATGTTGGAGGCTCCATCTAGAGTAGCACCTTAAAGACAAAGCATTTGTGCTTGAACCAAGTGAAACAATTGTTCAACCAAAAAATCCACCACAGGGGGATGACCCACTCACATCGATAAGTGAAAAATCATTTCTAGATATGTTAGCTTGTCATGGTCATGTTTTTGTAAATCATTTGTTTGATGGTGTGCTTTCCATCACTTGTTAAGTAACAATGATGTCTAGTCTTATTTTGTGTCGCATTTTACACTCTGAAAGTGATATTATGTTTTCATCCCCTGTCAAGGAAAAAATAGTATTTGGCCTTATTTTTGTAAATCATGTGTTGCAGTGACGATGAGTTTTCCATCACTTATTGACGCAACAATGATATGTTGGCCTTGTTTTTCGTAGTTGGGGTATTGTTTCCATCATGATGTAAACTTGACCACCGAGTATGTGTTATAAACTCATGGAAAGTATGGGATGCTTGGGTCATTAGTTGGTCATGTACATCAAGCATGTAATTTGCAAAATTGTATTGCAGGTTTGTAGAGGTTGTAGGTGTCGGCTCATCGCTTATGGCTCCGAAGGACAAAGGTGAAGGAGAAGGATGACTTATTAGATACTTGTAATTGCAGACAATGTACAAAGAAGTTGCAAATTATTTTTCATGTTTTTGGAGGACCAAAAGCTCCTCAGTCGGGAGGATTGATCTAGGTGGCTCCAGACACATGCAGAAGTCCCAGAGGACTAAAAAGGGGTCAAAATTCAAAGTGGTCAGATTGCTCCCAAACTAACGCCAAATCGAAGAGCTCGTCACCCTAATTCCAATGGTGTGAACGACACTCAAATCCGAGCTCGTATGAGGGAGAAAGAGCCAGTAAATTTTTTGGTCAAAGCTGTGCATTGAGCCAGGTTTATGTGTCCTATGATTTTATTGGCCTTGGGGCATGAAACCTAGATCCCGAAAGTGGGCGAATTTGTTGGATAATTAATTTGTCTAATATCTCCTATATTAGACAAAAAACAAATCCTCTATTTTATAAAAATAAAAATAAAATTATTTTATGGGGTGGCGGGCCACCAACCCCGCCACCCCCACAATGACCAACATATATTTAACAAAATTGTTATTAAAAAAATGATCGACGGGCCATGACCCCCATCGGCCCCCAACCAACCACCAACTATAATGTATATTATGTATGAGGTGGGTGGGCCACCTTCGATCGACCTGACCCACACCCCAACTATCCAACCATATATGTTATAAAATATGGAGCCAACAAGTATCGAACCCGCACCAACCACGTGGGCTGGCCTGCCACCATGCGGTAGCCCCATTTAACAGCCGACCCAAACATAAAAATCACACCAACAACCAAACTTTATTAACACGCCATTCCAAAAAAAACATGTAACCATTGTAAAATTTATACAACTCGCCAAACATTATCACACTATTTTGGAAGGGCGGGGGTTTGAAACTGCAACCTCCGCCCTCCTAAACGACTCTGCCACTGTTGGGCCATGGGGCTCAACCTTGATAGCTCCTCCCACCTTTTAATATTTAAACCTTCGCTTCATTTGCACGAGGGAGAATGGAGCACCGAACGGCAGAGCTACAAAACAGAGGTGTGGCAGTGCAGAGGGGGTCTGCCCTAGGTAGGAAAATCAAGGCAAATTCCCAAAATATTCTAGGGAATATTCTCATGTAAATTCTTTAAGGAATCTTAAAATTCCCTGGGAGGTAAAAATTCTTTTTATCAGAATGTAACCAAGTTTACAGTCGTTTTTCTCAAATTTTCACAAGGAACACAATGGCGAGGTTGGATTCACCTTTTGAGCAGTAGATTTGCAGATTCCCTGCGGAGGAGAATCTTTGAGAATCTTGAGGGAATCTTCCAAATTTCTTGGAGGCTGAAATTCGCCAGAGTCAGAATGCAACCAACTTCATACTCATTTTCCTAAGAATTTCGCAAGGAACTCGATGGCGTAGACATAATTTTGATTTGAGCAACAGATATCCAAATGAACCGGAGGAGGGAATCTTTGAGGAATCTAGGGGGAATCTAAAACATTCTTGTAGCCCCAGATTTCCAGTTTGTCAGAATTCAAAAATTTGACAGTCGATTTTACACTATTTATACGCCACAAATCTGATGGTGCAATTAGATTTTCCATTTGATCATTCCATTTTTCGGCCACTTTTCAAAGTGAAGTGCAGGTGTCAACATTTAATGTGCAAGCAATCATTTCCATGAAATTCGACGCCACGAGATTGATGTTGCAGCCAAATCTAGCAGTTTATCATCCTCCTCTTCAGATAACTCCTTGATGTGAGGTATATGCATTGTAGATCCCTGTTTGATGTTTGATGTGGGATCTTATTTTTGTTCTTGATGTGAGATGCACTTATTGTCATGTTTTGATTCAGATCCCTTTGTCGTCATGTTGATGGGATACTCATGTATCACCATGTATGTTTGAATTGAGATCCCTTTGATGCCATGTTGGCGGGATGCTCATTATTAACATATGTGTAATTATGTCATGCTGATAGGAGTCCTTTTGTGAATGAGAGTTCCCACAGTGGAACATCTCGTGGAGCCACTCCTGCATGAGGGCATATTCCTTGTATGATAGAGAAAACACATGCATGTACATCACCACTCTTTCTAGCACTTAATGCAATAGCCTACACCATCTTGACACTGGGCTCGGAAGCATAGTCCCTCCTGGACAAAGTCCATTATCAACATCTTGTGTTTTATGTTGCTGATTATTGTCATGTTCCTTCTTCTTTACGACATGCATATATGTTTCTTTATTCTCTTTTAAATGCAATTCTAATCACATCACGGAAGTAAAAGATCTTGGTTAAATCTGGGAGTTGATTCAACTCGAATCATCCATTTCAGCCAGAAAATCCTAGCTCTCAAGATATGCCATGTGGTTTTAATAAAAAAATGTGTCAACTCGACTCTTACCTGAATCACCCATAGCATGACTAAAAGGATTAGGGTTGGGTTTGTTGACCAAAACCCTTATCCAACATTGGAAGATAACTTTTTTGATGAGACGAATAAAATGTGCATGATGACCATTCTGAACCTTCAAAAGACATAAGAGAATGTGAGAAAAATGTTCTCATCAACTTAGTTCAGAAGTAAGAAACTTCCTAGGATAATTTCTAGAGCAAAATGAAATAGAAATAAAACCAAAACATTTCTGGCTATTCACCTTGAGATTCCTGAAATTTCCTCACCTGAAAAGGATAAGCCACATGCTAAAACTTTTGAGGGTCGTGGAGACAATTCTGTTTGTAGTAAAAGTGAAAGTAGTGTCAATACTAAACATGGAAAGAAAATGATTCTCATAAGTGCTTCTAGATGTGGTTTTGGCAAGAAAAATATGACATCATAGTCCCTCAATTAAAAGACCAAATTCAACAGTTGCAAGAACAAAATGAACAAGTGAGGTCATTGAAAAAATACCTTAAAGAAAAACAAGAAAAACATACAACCAAACTTAGGGAAAAGTTATATGTGACTAACAAGTAAGTTGTTTTTAGGTCCTTCGATATCAATATTATTATTACTTCAGATTTGCAGGGATTTTCTTCTTCCAAATAAATGTTCAAAATCAATATTTTATCTGTTTTATGTCTATATTGAGGTATGAATTGTTATTGGTTGTTTGGATAAGTTTTGATAATAATAATTACACAGTCTTCGATTACATATCCATTATTTAATTTAGGTAATAATTTGTTAATTATATGCATTTTTCTATCTTACATGTATTGTCTACAGCTACGTGACCACATATCCCTTTCCTCTTTGGTCTGATGGGTTCTTATTATCTGTTGATATGGTGTGTTGAGTCATCATGTTTGTTTATTTTTGAAGATGTCAGTCTTGTTATGACCAATGGGTCATACTTGTGGGATGAATTTTAGTAACGAGATATTGGGAATATAATTTGTTTTTTTAATTTTGTAATTATTTTGTATGGGGTTCCTTTTGGTATAAGTATATTTAAAAAAATCAAAAAAAGGGGAACTTGAGTACTGTATAGGGTGGGTAGATAGAATAGGTTATTTTTGGGTGACATTAATACTCTAATTTACATACTGTAAAGTTTATGTTAAATTATTTTAATATAATTTATATTTTTATTTAATTAAGTTCATTTTCGTTTTTTGGAATCTCATAGATTTCTTCGACTGTGTTTAAGGAGAATTCTTGTAATTTAGACAATATCTCTCATATAATTGTGTCTCTTTGAGATGATATTATTATATCTATTTGTTTGTCCCATAAATTAGTTTTGTTTTCTCATGTTTTAAATAAAGTCATTTTTTTAACTTGTTTTCTCTAGGGAAATAATTTAATTTACATGTGTTGTGTTCTTTGAATTTATGGATTGTGTTATCATGAATTGAGTTTGTTACACATATGGATATGAATGCAAGCATAATTATTGAGATTGTTTTGTTCTCTATAATCATGTATTGTATTTCATTTATCATCAAGGGATGACTCTACTTAGTGTTGAGTGAATGACAAATCTGAATTGAATAGAAAATGATGTCTTATATTATACTATCTTTTTACTTGGCCAAGGAATATTTATAATATGTTATTTCATTTTATTTTTCGATTTTTGATGTAAGATTTATAAATAAAATTGAAAGTTATTTCATATGTTTAGAGTAATAAAAGTATAGTTGTGTTCTTTCTTGTTATATTTACATTTACACTACATTGAAAGCCAATTGTATTATTATTTATTTTGTGTAAAATATAATTCATTCTTTTAATACTTTATTTTACACAAGTTAGGGTTATCCTTTTGGCGTTTTTCCATTCATTATATATTTGTGTATAAGAACTAACTCTTCCCAAACTATCCCACGAGGCATAGAATAGATGGTGATGGTGTGTACTGTTAAGTCACTTCGTGATGTGGCGATCACTGGTTTGAAACTCTATGGGAAAAAATCCAAACATGTTAAGGGTTGGTGAGGCCCAGGCCGGCTATGATCCCTAAGTGATTTCGACTGCTTAGATGCCCCTATGTTGTGGTTTCTCAAGCCACAGGTCAAGCCCGATTTAATCTTTGGAGAACTTAGACAACTTGACAAACGAAAAAGAAAACTCTTCCCTAACTAGCTGTACATATGTATAATAGGAAAACCAGTTGAGCCCTAATAGTTTCATTCTCGAAAGAGAAAGAAACATCATGTTAACAGATTTGTAAAACCCATCAAGGGAAGCCATCCCAAACGAATTGGATTATTAAAGAACCCTCGACCATGTTGTTCCCTCCTGTTGACGAGTAGGTCAATTATAACTATCAACAAATATTATTAGTGAGGATCATACACATGAACCCCTATGTTGGATGGTCTCCCCCAACATCATTCATATTGCATTATGAAAAACTATGCAAGACAAGCATATACTCTAACGGAATTGAATCAAGCAGATTGAATGTGTGGGATAAATGGCTCCATGTTAAGTGCAAATTATTTAATGGTTTTTGCATGTAGAGAATAACTTCCCCAAACTACCCAATCTTTGAAAATGTGCTTTCGAGGTGCCATTCTTCAACCTTCTGTATTAAGTAATAAGATTGATTCAATTGAGGTTGACTCATTTCATAAGAATATGCTAGGTTATACATCCATTTTTCTGTATGAGCTCTCACCATTTGTCCATGCGACTACCGCCTCCTCTTTGAGTGGTTGAGATCCTATCTTAATAGGTTAGAATGAAAGGGATTTGAGGTTATAAGGGCTATGCACTAAATAGAACTATATTTGTTATCCCTCTAGTGGATCATTCAAAATCAATTAAATTTTCCTCCATAATTATTTTTCATGGATTTACATCTGCAAGAATCCCAAAGTCAAAATCCTGCAGTTAGAAAACCTTAGGCAAAAAAGAAAATCATTTCGAGTCTAAACTTACTTGCACTCAGACTCCGAATTCTTCAGTTTAAATTTACAACAAGAAGTAAAAAAGTTCCTTTAACCTTGTATTTTCATTGCAACGCTTCAATATTTCAAGGTAGAATATTATCAACTAACCATATTCATCAATTGGCACCTTTCCTATCTCCTTGCAATTATAACTAATTATAATCCATTGTCAATATCCCACAATCTTTTTCTTTTCGAGAATGGGTTCATTACATGCATTGAAGATGAATATGGGACAAAAGCATAACTAATCGGTTGTGATTATGGAAGCCAATGTGAAAATTAAATTTGGGTAGTCCATATAGGATTTAAACATGTTGATTTGCAACATTGACTCATGTGTGTTTTGCTTAAGCCAATTACTATTCAAACATTGGCATCAACATAATGATAATTGTGTAGTAATATACGATGTCTACAATGCTACAAATTTGTGATTGAAACCACAGATCTATCAAATAGTCCTAATAGATCCCTCAAAACCATCCCCAAATAGGTTTCTTGCTTGGCCAGGTAAAGCTAGACCATCATGTTTAGCTGAGGAGGAGGAGGAGGATGTTTGTTGGTGTAGTTAAAACAAAGGTACTTGAAAATGAATTGACAGGAAATATTCCATGAATTTACTAGAAAAATAAATATTTGGATTTCTACATTTATTTCAAAACAAACTTAGTGGAATTATTCCCCACAAAATTTCCTAATTAAATAGTTTACCCATTGAAATATTTGAGTTAAGATAGGCATTTGAAATATTACTTTTATGGTTGAAATTGAAATATAATTTTTGTTATTACTATTTTTTTAAATGTTGTATCAATTCCATATTGAAAACAAAAAAAATTACACATCTCTCTCATCTAAATTGTAAAATTTGAATATATAAATTTTTAAAATTATTTATTAAGTAAAAAAATAAATTTCATTTCAAATTATTTTATTACATCATTGAGCTGAGAGGCTCATTCTACAACCTAGTGTGAAAGGGATGTGTAAGTATGTATGTGATCAACATGGAGTTGACACATATCCCTCTTAAAATAAAAATAAAATATTCTCTAAAGAGAAAAGTAATGTCAGCTATAATAAAAAAGAAAAAAGAATAGGTTATGGATGTTTAATTAGTTGTCCATATGACCTAATATAATTTCATGTAAGGTAGTTAGAACTAAAAAAAACATGTGAGTAAGATGTTTAAACCATATATTTTTCAAAATTATTTTAATATATTATTTGAAAACAAAATATTTTAATGCTGTATATAATGAAATCTCCAATGTAGATTATGAATATATATTTTAATATGAATTAAATTGATATATACTTAAAATATATAACATTAAGAATAAAATTAAGTAATGAAAAATTACACATTGTGTTTTGCATTCTAAATAAGTTTCCATTTAAAAATTTGATCTCTTTGGACTTATCTTAGTTCCATCCTTAAATAAATATATATATTAATTTAAAATAAAAATAAAACACATAAAAAAAATTCCTTCTTATCATAAACCTAACCCTTCTCATAAACTCAATACCTAATATTTTCCTAAAATTCTTCCTAGGAAGTTATTTAACTGTTATTTCTAGTTTTACAACTTCCTATTATTTCTAGTTTTACATTTTACCTGCTCACTGCTAAAGGTTCTTCCTACAAAATTGGTTTCTAAACGGTTAGAAACATTTAACATACTAATAAATTGATCCAAAATGTTAACAGACCTAATAAAGTTACCTTTGGGTTAGGTTAGTTTGTAAATAGTATTAGGTGTGGGGTCGTGCTTTCTTTTCCTAATAGTTTTCTCGTGAAGGCTTTCGATTATTATGAAGGTGTATAACGTTTGTGGGGTCCATGGCCTTTTAAGAACATAAGGACTGCTGTACCTATAAAATGGTGTTGCCTTTATTGTCGGAGTGTAGTAGCAAAGGGTGGCGTTTTGCTCTTTTGTTGGAATGTGGGATGGAGGTTGAATGGACGTGTGTGCATGGATTTGTCCTCCACGCTGCAACCATGGGCTGAGTGGATCGTGCAATTATTGTTGAAAAGTGCAAAGTATCTTACTTCCACTTCGTACATTTTTCTTTAGCTTTATTTCATTTCCATGGATGAGACATTTATATAGATTTCCATAAATATATAAGATAATGGCGAAAATAGTAATTCAATACTTTAATTAAAAGAATGTAGGGTTTCATGGATATCTATATCTTTAGAAGTTTGTGGAAGTAAATTCTGTGTATGAAAATTTCCATGTCGAATGTTTTAGTGGGCATTTTTCATGTCCAATGTTTTAGGTGGACACTTTACCTATTATCTAGTCTAGTCTAGATGATGAGTAGGATGTCCACTCAAAACGTTGAGAATGAAAAATCTCATATACATGGTTTGATTCTGGAAATTTTTAACAAAAAGTTATTTAATTTTTAATACATTAACATAAAATTGTATTTTTAAATTTTCCCCTAAAAAATTAAGAAAGAGGTTTTTTTATTTTTTTAAGAGTTGTGGCAAAAGCATACATAAGAGATATAGAAAATGGAGTTTCAAAACAATATTTATAGATATTTGATTGCATATAAAGTCATACAAAGACATAAATTGAATGTTAGAGACATTCTTACAACTAGCATCCCCAAAATTTCCAAAATTGCATAATTTAAACCTAAAATCCATAGGAAGGACTAATCTAATAGTAAAACCATTTACAAAAAAAAACTCAGAGTCACATATATGTAGAAAACCTATTATTTTGAATAAGAAAATAGAGGAGATGGAGGAAGTCGGGGGCATTTGTCATCTCCTGAGGAAATTATTCATTCAAACCAGACAAGAGAGTGTCTCCATTAGCAAGTCCTAAAGGCTCAGACACAATATGTTGAGTGTTTCCCAAACCCAGGTCAAGAAGTTTGAGAACCACTACTTCCAACACATCCACCTTGCGTTTGAGATATAGGTGGACCAATAACCATACCTTCCCATCATAATTCACAGGTCCTTCAACCAATGATAAACTTTTGTTGATTCCCTCCCATTCTTCATGTAATACATGTTGATCATCCCCATGTTGGAGAGCGTTTGGAGTTTTGTGTAGTAATTTTTTCTTCTCAACATTTCAGGCTAAGTATCACAACCCATCATTAGGAGATCTACTAAAGAATCCTAAATTTTCATTTAGCTTATCAACATATGTGGATAAATAATAATTAACATAGAATTGCTAAAAAATTTATGTTAGTTTTTGATGAATAATAGAGAGGTTAATTAAAAAATGATTAATAATACAACTAATTAATAAAGTAATGGTTTATTAATTAATTTATAATAAACAACAATAAAGTTAATTAATTAAGTAATTAAAAATAAGATAACAAATAATTGATAAATTAATTAATTAAATAAACCTAAAATAATAATTAAAAAATAAAAAAATAACCCCACTCATTATCATTCAATGACATTATTTACTTAACCATATAATTATATTTTATTATTTTTTTATTAAAACTATTTATAATATAAAAGCACCAACATTATATTAATTTTATTTTCTAATGCACTAATTATTTTACATTATTTTATTTTAACATTTTTATAATTATAAAGAAATGGTTTCTTGACGTATTATGATTTAAACACATTAAAAAAATTATAATCTTCAATATAGTAAACCCAATGACATTTACAAATTTTAATACAACTACCCCTCCATATACCATAACTTGAAAAACATAAAACCACTAACTCTAGCAATAAATTATTATAATAAATATATCATGATCGAGTGGAATACCATAAGAAGATATTGTTGCTTCACATTGGTTCGTTTGTATGTGCACATGGATGGATGGCTGGTTGTAGGAAGTACGGATGTTCTTAGAAATTCCTTCAAATTCTTAAGTATCTAAAAAAACATAGTAAGATTTAGAGCATAAATGAAAAATAATAAAAGAAATAGGTAATGGTAAACGAACTAAAGTATCACACATAATAATATTTGTATTGATGAGAGCAATATTCTTTTTTTTTTCTTTAAGGTGGTTATTTTTAAATGAGTTTAGTTCCAATGAAAATATGTTTTACAAAATATATCATTATCTTATTTTTACTTCATTATATAGTTTATATCTATCTTGCTAAGAATTTTCTAATGGAAAAACTTTTTAGTAAATTTTTTTACATTGTATCTTTTATATGAGACTTATTTAATAGAGTTGATCTTCATACATAACAACGAAGGTTTGATCCAAAGATAGACACAAAGGATAGACAACATATCTCTTTCACCTAAGTCTAATCATGTAATTTCATATGTAAATGAGAGAGGGAAGGTAGGATATTCCTAAATCTTATTGGTTTTCCATCATATCCAATGAATTTCAATAGCTCCAACTCCAATGATCTACTTCACCAAATGACCTACACAATCATAAAATAAGTACAACCTTCCTCATTCCTTTATATTTGATCCAAGATCTTTTGCTTATAGATGTGTTAAAGAATTACATGCATAAATTGTAGCTTAAACATAGAAATTTAATGTGCACATGAGCGAAGAGGAGAACCACATAAAGCATGAAAGAAGACAAGAAACTTGATAACAGAGTTCGTCTAATTTGGACTACGTCTCCAGGCCCTGCTAGATCAATGGGGAGGCCTTCATTCATTAAGTGGCATGAGAAAGAAGAGTACAAGCATCAGTTATAAAAACGAAGTCTTATACCTCCATACTGAAAAATGGTCAAAAAATGCAAAACTCTGTTGGAGAAATGGACAACACCATTGTGTTCATTGCGTCGAGAAATTTTGAAACCATATAAAATTTGTCCAAATATAACAAAGTGAAAATCTGGCCCGTTGGAGAAATTGCTCAGATCATGGTTCCACCCCTCTCTGCACTGTTCATGGTTCCACCAACTGCAAAATAACTGCTTCGAAATACGTGCATGCTCCTCCTCTGCCTGGGTGCACTGATGACTGAGTTTAAATATAAAAAAGTGGGCAGAGTTTACAAATTGTCCGTTGATGGAGTGGTTATGGATTCGCCTGTTATGGAGGAGGTTGGGTGGTCAAATCTCGCCCCCTCCCATTTTACATAACCAAATCCTAAATTAAAAAAAAAGGGTCGCACTGGGTGATCCAGATTTAAACAGGAACGCAACAAATTATAGAGATAACCATAAACATAGAGATGCAACAAAAATAATACTTCATTTCATTAATGTAAAATACTGAAATATGCTTACAAATAGAAATGGAAATAAACTAGCTAGGG